>PVKA01027532.1:0-30417 GCA_004027165.1 Ctenomys sociabilis
AAAGTATAAAAATGAAGTATACATCGTGAGCCCATAATATTAAGCTGAGCTGTAAATGGATATGGTCAACAATTTCTTTGAATAACTCCCTATGGTTGCAGAATGCTGGACTGTGTTGGATTGTGGTGTCGAGTTCAAGCACCTAAGGTAGTTGAATGTCAATGGAGTGCCCACTTTTGACAGGTGTAGACAAAGGAAGTGTTGTAGAAAGAAAAAAATCATGATGTGTGTGTATAGACAGTACATTTGGGATAGATAATGCTGTGCTTCTACATAATTCTATGATAAGCAAGATCTGCACTAATGGTGGTTGGACAGGATATTATGTCGGCTTTTAGTGCTATGGTCATCCACTAGGTAAATAATTATTTAATTTTTGATATAATTCAGCTATAAAAAACCTGTAAATATAATATCATGTATGCACCTTGTACAATACCAAAACATGAAAACAGTTTGCAATGTATTAATTCATCGACTCTGTATGGTTAAGGTGTTTTGAAACTGTCTGATTGAGATTTGTATTTTAATAAAATAAAAATAAATGGAAGAAAAAATAATTACAGAAAAAAAGAAAAGAAATTAGTACCTGATGCAATAATTTTATTAATTGATCTTTGCTAGGAAAACTTTCTTGTCAAAAGGAACAAGACATATGACAGCTTCGGGGCTATGGAGTCAGATCAAAGAAAAGGTTGGTTTGTCAATTTAAAGTATTTTTTAACAATAGAAAGAGCCTGAGACAAGCAGCTGGATCCAACAATGCATTTGAATAGGTCAATATCTGAAGACAGACTGCTTTATCACAAAGATAGATGATGAATGGCTAGAGATAGAAAAATACCTGTAATTATTAACCAATAGGTAGTTAACAAGGCATTGTACAGTTCATTATTCATCTAAATTTCAAACTGAAACACATCTAAAAGTAGAACTTTTTGTATTCTTTCTCATGAAAGTAATGTCTATGCACTAAACAAGAGACATTTTAGATATAAGCTTTCCAAACGAAGTAATACCTGTATGTTTTTCTTTAGGAATGATATTTTAAGCCTAATATTCTGGGTTTTTAAAAATGTATTTTGTATAAGATCTCACTGGGCAGCTCAGATTCGTAGTGATCCTCCCCTTCTCAGCCTCCTCAGTGTTGGGATTACAGATGTGCACCACCATGCCCTGTCTTGTTATCTGGCTCAGCTTGCCTGGGTATGGGGCCAGCACAGAATGTGCTTCCAGGGATTGAACCCTGGTCCCTGCACTTGCCTAAGGAGGTGCTTAGTCTGCTGATCTCTCTCACTGGATCTTATTTTTTGTTTTAAAAGTCAAATTGTGTTCAGTACCTCTGTCAAGTACTAGACAAAAGACAAGGGACTAAGAAGTAAACGAACAGTGGCCGATGGAGAATCCAATAAATGCTGAGTATTCCTTTAAGTAAATAACCACAAACACACACACGCACACACACACACACACACACACACACACACACACACACACACACATATCGTCAGGCTATTTGTTACGAAGATTATCAGTGTCTTAGTTACTCTTCTCCCGTTGCTGGGACATATCCACAGATCCAACACCGAACATGTAGGAAGGAAAGGTTTATTTAGCTCATAGTTACTGGAGCTTTCAGTCCATATTCAGCTGCCTCCAAGGCAGAGCAACACAAGCAGAAAGCACTGTTTCATGGCAGCAGCAAAGGGCAAGTGCACAAAAGGAGTAGCAGCAGCTCAAGCAGCCGGCTTCCCTTCCCTCCTTCCCCTGTGATGCAAATTCCCTGGCCTAGGGCAGGTGTAGCATCCACACCCACAGTAATCAATCACAAACTCCAGTAGCCACCCTAAGACAGCTTTAGGGGGACATGCATGAGGCTTTGGGGGGACACATAGGGACAAACCTAACAATGAGGTACTCTGTCAGTCATTTTTTTGTATCTATTGCAGATGAATTACAGAAATTTATAAGAAGGCATCTTATGTACTCTGTCACCATCCTGCCTTGTACCTTTAAACAGATGGTCAGCCAAAAGTCGGGTACAAAAAAATCCAGGGAAAGGGCTTATCCTCTTGTCAAATGAGGTAGAAAGACTTGCTAGGTTTTACACTGATCTTCTCTTTGCAGAGCAGCAGGTACCAATCTTTCCAAGCAGAAAAGAGACTTTGCAATACCAGGGCTTGCCACCCCTCCATAGTGAGGGCTGCCTACTAGCTAGCAGGTATGGATGGCAATGACTTGCCCACATCTAAGGGTAAAGAAAAAGACAAATAAACAAAGAAACCTGGCGATGTGAAAGTTCACATCTCAGTGAAGCTGTTCAGGTACTTAGACTTATAAATGATGGTAAGTGTTGATATTTACTAAAGACTTCAGGTGTTAATTAGTTTCACATTGTTTTCCTAATATCATTTCATCCCAATAAGAATTTTCAGTTGAAGTTGGAAGATCTGAAGAACTTGTATAAGCTCATAAGTTTCTAAAAGTTCTGGAAACTGGGTTGAGTTCTTTACAAAATGTAGAAATACAAAACATATCACCATACCCACCCCAACAGAAAAAAGCTCATAGCTAGAGAAAAGGTAGTTTGAAGACCTTGAAGCCTAGTGTGATGACAGTAATAAGAATAGTTAATATTTTTAAATGGTTACTCTAAAATATGCAGGTAAGTAACTTACGATTATTATCGTGTTTAACATTCGTATGCCTCTGAAATTGAATCTTTGATTATGCCCCTTTTTATAGATGAGGAAACTAAGCTCACAGAAGTTAATTAAAACATCAAGTTATAGCAGTCAAATGATGAATGTAGTAATGGAGACACTGAGCAAGGGCTTTGAGAACACAGAGAGAACTATGAATGGACCAGGCTGAGGTCCAGCTTCACACGGAATTCTTGATATTCAAACAGAGATTGAAAGCTGTGAGGTGGACTCCCCCTCGAAAAAGAGAGTATACTTCAAACCCCAGCAGCAGCATATAGCAAGACTCACAGCTGCCACAGACTCAGGAACAATCAGCATTCAGGGGTGCTTGAGGAAAGGGGAGGTGAAAACGTGGGTGGGAATAAAGAAGGATATAAATGGAGTGTAGGACTAATATTTTAAGGAACTTGTCTTCTTTAAAAAAAAAAGAAATTTAGCTTTACAGTGCATCTTCAACATCTTCAGCTCTCAAAATTTATTTGTAGCTTTGAAACTTTTAGCTGTTATTTATTAACTCTGTTGTATGCTAGCACACTTTATCTAACCTGCTGTTCTTCATCTGAGAATGAGAAAAACAGAAACTATTTTGCAGGCTGCTAGTATTAAATGAGCTAGCCATTGTACAAGTATTAAATGAGCAAGCCATTGTAGATGCAGAAGGGACTCAGTGAAAATTGGTTATTCCCATCTTTAGTGGTTATCACTACGGATGAGACAGACTCAGTTTGCAGCTGATGGAAAAGAAAGTATAAAAAAGAATGTCTAATAAATAAAAAGGCTTTTTCTCTCAGTTCAGAAGCAGGTTGTAGCCAGTACAGCATCGACAGGAGGTGCAGTCACTTGCACTTCCTCTTAGCAAAGCAGTGAGAGCAGCAGTGTCCTTGCTGGGACCACGGAAAAAGGTGCGTGGATAGCCACCCACATGTGTGCCTCTAGGAAATCCTGACGACCTAAGTCAGCACTGGCATTTGCTGAGATGCATCTAGTGTGGAGCAGCGCCTGTGCCTGATAGCAACGTGGGAACTAAGCAGAGTTCTGCTTATTCATTAGCATAAAGATGTGAGTTATTCCTTCATAGTATAACTCCAGCCAAAGTTTAGAGTTTTTGGAAACAAGATTTGGGTCTTCAGATTTGGAAAAAAAGTATGTAGGTAGGTAAGGAGGATAAATAATGTTTTTTATAGGCTAACTTAGGTCAGCTGAGCCTTCTTTTGGCCCGTTTCAACACAGGAAGGTGACTAAATAGGATGTAGAGAAGACTCAAGGTCAAGGCAGTATTTGCTTTAATGTGCTAGCTGCTCAGAAGGCTGGCAACAGAACAGTTCTCACTATGTGATATCTTGGAGCCGAGACCAGCTCTTGTTCAGGCTCTTATCAAACATGGCTGAGGTCCCACCACCAGGTTAACCCATGGCTTGCTAAATCTAGCTGCACTGAGGTGGCCTGAAGCGGGAGGAACACTCCCAAGAACTCTGATTTAAATGTAGTTGGGCATTCTAGGTATCCATCTGGGTTTGGAAAACTTCCTGAATTGATAGTAATAATCGGCTGAGGTGGAGAAGTAGTATGATATAACATAAACACTATTCTTTTCTGTTTTTGGCTCTCTATTGTTCCACATAATAGTTAATCAGAATAATGTTGCAGGGAGAAATATATCACCCTGAGAACATTTAAGATATGTCCTGTGGGGTTAGGGATGTAGCTCAGCAGCATAGCACCTGCCCAGAAAGCATAAAGTCCTGGGTTGGATTCCTGGTAATTCAAAGAAAGGATGTGCCATGTGCATGTACTAAATACAATGCATGCAAACATTTTAAAGTATTAATGAAAATAATAATGAAAAGGGGAAAGGGCATTGAGAGATAGAAACAGAGAAAAAAGATAGAAACAGAAACAAGGGCATAGGAATGGGAACAGGAATAAAAAGAATTGAGATAAGTTCTTTACATGTACCTATACAATTTACAATGAATGTAAACTTCATGTATTGCAAATGAGTTGTTATGTAGTAATTGGTAATCCAATTAGGGTACAGCAACATGATATCACATACTAGGAAAAGAACAATTACTAACAAAACTGAAGGAAGGCGCTCCAAAATGTATGCCACACTAACACAGTATAGGATGCATTAACAGATTGCGATGCTTGAGCTTGCTCTCTTTTTGGACAGAATAAGGATTCTGCTTTATTTTTGTTTTTGTCTTTTTTGAGACAAGGTTCAGGCTGGACTTGAGCTCACTTTGTATGCCAAGCTGGTTTCAAACTTGCAGCAATTCTCCTGCCTCAGCCTCATAGGTTCTGGAATTATACTTGTGTGCCACCATGTCTTGGAAAGACAGTATTAGACATTGGATATTAGTATATTTCAGAAAATCAGACTAGTGGCCCAAAACAATTCTTCTTGATCAGGTCTTCTGACCCAATATGGGCTGGCAGGAAGGACTGTGATATTTTTTAAGATTTTTTTTTTTTTTTCCGGAACTGGGGATTGAACTCAGGCCCTTGCATTTGCCAGGGAAGCACCTATTCCACTGAGCCATCTCCTCAGCCCCCTTGTAATTTGGCTTTTTTTTTTTTTTTTTTTTTTTTTTTTTTTTTTTTTTTTTTTTTTTTTTTTTTTTTTTTTTTTTTTTTTTTTTTTTTTTTTTTTTTTTTTTTTTTTTTTTTTTTTTTTTTTTTTTTTTTTTTTTTTTTGGCGGAACTGGGGATCGAACTCAGGCACTTGTACTTGCCAGGGAAGCACTTATTTCTCTGAGCCATCTCCCCGGCCCCCTTGTGATTTTTTATGTAACGTAAGAAATCTGCACGCATCAACAAAGAAATCAAAATAAAATTAAAAAGAAGAAAAAAAGATGGCCAAGATGAAGAAGCATAATGCATCCCTAAACAAAGAGCCCACAAACAAAACAAAAAGCCAAATCCAGAGCACAAAGAGATAGAGAGAATCAGAAGCCAGTCACTGAAACTTTCTGAAATTATAGCTGGAAGTGAAGAAAAGTAATGGAAGAGCTTCAGAACAATAATCTCTAAGGTACAAATGGAAATGGTGATAGAAATGAATGACATTAAAGAAGGCAGATAACATAGAGGAAATCTGGGAAATGATAGAAACTATGAATACCTACCATGAAGAAGAAATAGAATGAATGAAATAGGTCTAAACAGAAATCCAGGAGATAAAAAACATCCATTGTACGTATGTGTGAAAGATTAAATGAATGTGAGGATACAATGTCAGATCTAGAAGACAGGACTGTGAGGAGCAACCAAAAAAGAAAAAAATATCCTAAAACTAGCAAGAGACCATAAAAAATCCAGCAGCTACAAAATGAAGCAAAGAGGAATAATGTAAGATTGATTGTAATTGCCGAGATAGCTTGAGACAGGGTAACCACCAATAAAAACCTCTTCAAATAAATAACATGGAAAAAGTAATAATGGATAAAGAATTTGACATAAAAATTGAAGAAGCACATAGAATCCTCACAATCCATTACCAAACTAAATCTACACCAACACATATGATAATCAAGATCCCATAAATTCAGCATAAGAACAAAGCATTAAAATCAGCTAGAAAAAACAGATCACCTATAAAGGCAAGCCTATCACAATCACAGCAGACTTCTAAAACTAAACCCTCAAATCAGGGAGAGCTTGGAGTGAAGTATTTCAAGATCTAACAGAAAATAATCTTCAACCCAGATTGATGTACTCTGAAAAACTATCTTTCAAATTCAATGCAGAAATAAGATATTTCCATGACAAAGAACAACTGAACAAACTCACAGCCAATTGACAAGCCTTTCAGAATGCTCTGAAGAATGTATTAGAGGAAATTCAGACCATAGCCACAAGCCAACAATAGGAAGAAGCCACGAGACAAGTCAAGGAGCTAAATAGAGAAGAGATATACAGAGACAATAATAAGAATATAACATGTAAGAGATAAGCTAATATGTATCAGTTACAACCATCAATGTAAATCGTCTCAATTCACCCATCAAATGAAGCAGACTGGCAGAATGGATGAAGAAATAAGAACTAAAAATATGCTGCATTTGAGAAAAACATTTAAACCAAAAAGAAATTCATAGACTAAAAGATAAAGGATGGAAAGCAAAGCTCCATGCCACAGGATTCTAAAAAATAACAACAAAAATACAAAAATTAAAAAAAAAGAACAAAATAAAACAAAACAAAAACAGGGTTAGCTATTGTATTCGCATACAGTGTAAACATTAGGCCAAAGCTGATCAAAGAGGTAAAGAAGAATGCTACACACTTGTTAAGGGAAATAGATAACAATTGTACATGCATATGCACCAAACACTGATGTATCTAACTACATAAAACTAATATTAACAGACATGAAAAATGAAATAAACACTAATAGAATTGTAGTGGAGAACCTTAATACCATACTCTTACAAATAGATCAACTAGAAAAAAGATTAATGATTAAACATCAAAATTAAACCAAACCCATGAAAAAATTGAATTGGTAGAAAGAGTGTTCCACCCCAAAACACAGAATACACACTCTTCTCAGCTGCACACTGGACACTCTCCAAAACAGAACACATATTATCCCATAAAACATGCTTAAGGAAATGCAGAGAAACTGAAATCATCCCATTCATATTATTTGAACTATAGCACAGTGAACCTGGAAATTAATGCCAAACAAATCACAAAAATTACAGATACATAGAAACTAAACATCACTCTTCTGAAAAACCAAAAGGTCACAGAAGAATTAAAGATACAGTTAAACAGCACTGCCCAAAAGATAGCTCAGCAGCATAAATGCCTGCCAGGTAAGTGGAAGGTCCTGAGTTTGATCCCTAGTACAAAACAAGCAAAGCAAAGCAAAACAAAACACAACACAACAACAAAAAATCCCTGTGCCTATAATTAACTGCTAATGCTGATACCACATATTAGGACTTACAGGATGGAATAAAAGTAGCCCTACAAGAGAAATTAATAACTATGAACTCTCACATCAGGAGAATAGAATGAGCTCAAAAAATGTTGAACCTCGAACTTCTAGAAAAAGAAGAACAGATCAAATCCGAATTTCACACGAAGGAATAAATTATAGAGATAAATTCAGAAATTAACACAATTGACATTAAGAAAACAAGTCAATGAATCAAAAAGTTAGCCAACTTTATCAAAAAGAGAAAAGAAAAAACACAAACTCAAGCAATTACAAACAAAAAGGGGCAAATCACAATGAGTCGTACAGAATTGCAGAAATCATCAAAACCTATTTCAAAAAACTACTCTAACAAGATGGAAAACATAGAAAAAATGGACAGATTTCTAGACATAATCAAATTGCCAAAACTATAACAAAAAGATATAAAAATGCTAAATAACTTCATGGCAGCCAATGAAATGGAAATGTAATTAAAACCAACAAAAAGTGTGGTATTTTACAAAGAAATTTAGAGAAGAATGAATGCCACTAATACAGAAACTCTTTAAAGTCTTTATGCAATACTTCCATAATCATTCCTGGAAGCAAATATTATCTTGCTTCCAAAGCAGGAGGAAAACTCAACCAAAAAAAGAATACTACAGGTCAAACTCCCTAATGAATATAGATACAAAAATTCTAAATAAAATATTGGTGAAAAAATACAATAAATTTCCAAGAAGATTTTCTCGGATATAGAGATGATTTAACTTACACAAAGCAATAAATTAATACAACATATCAACAGAACAAAAGACAAAAGTCATACAGTCTCAATATATTCAGAAAAAGCTTTTAACAAAGTTCAACACCTATTCATGATAAAAACTCTATAGAAAATTGGAGTAGATGGTGTTTACCTTAATCTGATAAAAGGCTATCTATGATAAACCAACAATAAATATAATGCTAAGTGTTCAAAAATTGAAACATTCATTCTAGAATCAGAAATACAACAAAGATGTCTACTATCAACCATTCCTATTCAAATAGTTCTGGAAGCAAGAGCCAGAGTAATTAGACAAGAGAGAGAAATAAAAGGAATAAAGATGAGAAAGGAAGAAGTTGAATTATCATTATTTGCAGATAATACGATACTCATCTGCAAATAATGATAGCAAATAATATTTGATTCTACATAGAAGACCCAAAACTCCACCAAAAGACTTCTAGATTTAATAACTAAATTCGGTAGTGTAGCTCAGTACAAAGTCAACACTCAAAAATCAATCTGCATTCAAAAAGCAAATTCACACAGAAAGAAATTAAGGAAGCTACACACTTTACAATAGCATCCAAAAAAAGTGAAATACTTCAAAATCAACCTAACAAGGAACTAAAAGATCTATACATTGAAAATTACTGTACTATGAAAAGGAGATAGCAGAGGATATCAGAACATGGAACGATATCCCTTTCTCATGGATAGGAATAATCAACATAGTGAAAATTGCCACACGCCTAAAATCCTCATAAAGATTTAGTGCAATCCCAATCAAAATACTAGCAGAGTACGTCACAGAACTAGAAAAAATTCTGCTAAAATGCTTTTGGATTCATAAGCATTTCTGAGCATTTGCTAGAATATCAAATGCAGTTCTTGGCAACTAAGGCAAGTTGGGGCACCACAATTCCTGACTTGAAATTTTACTATGAAGCTACTGTGCTAAAGCAAGCATGGTATTAGCACCGACAAGAGCAACAGCAAGACATACTTCAGTAGCAGTATAATAGAAGAGAAGATGCAGACAGAAGTCTAAATACCTTATCTTTGATAAAAGGCCAAAAATATGTTCACTGAAAGAAAGATAGTCTCTTTAGGAAGTGGTCCTGGAAAAACTAGCCTTCCACATGCCATGCCTACCATCATGTACTAAAGTAAAAATGTAATCTTAATATTAAAAGAGAAATACTAAATTAACTGGAAGAGAAAATAATTAGAATTTTTTTTCTTTTTCTGTCTTTTTGAGACAGGGTTTCACTATGCAGTTCAGGCTGACCTTGAGCTTGCTTTGTAGCTCAAGATGGTCTGAACCTCCCAGTGATCCTTTTGCCTCAGCCTCCCAATCATTGGGATTATAGGCATGCAGGACCACACCTGGCAAAAAGTAGAAATCTTAAGGATATAGGTGTAAGCAGGAAACTTCATGAGCAAAACTCAGACTGTACTGGAAAGCTTTTGTACAGCAAAAGAAATCACAAACAGAATGAAAAATGCACATAGAGGATTTGTCTTCTTTAGATAAAATAGCAGCTGTCAGTAAAATTTATATTTATTTTGAAAACCACAGACCGCCTATTTCTAGAAATTAAAGGTAAACAATGTATATATGATATATTTATATCAAAAATTAAGGAAAAAATTAAGTCCACTTTTCCTGCAGACAAAAGGATCTATATTTGGAATATGTAAATAATTGAAAATCATCAGGCTTCTTAAATTCAAAAGTGGGCATCTAAGATGATCACGCACTTCTTATATGAAGAAATATAAATGGCAAATAAATATATAAAAAAGTTCAACATCATTGATCATCCAGGGGATATAAATTAAAACACTCCAGAAAGAATGGTTATCATTAAAAAATCAAGGTCAATGAATATATCTTTGTGGCATCGTGCCCACCTGTAAGTTTAAAACCATGTTGGGCTACAAAGTGAGCTCAAGGTCAACCTGAACTGCGTAGTGAAACCCTGTCTCAAAAAGACAAAACTGAAAAAAAAAAAAAAAAAAAAAAAAAGATTTCTAATTATTTTCTCTTCCAGTAATGTGAGAAGCTGAATGAGTAGTTAGGACCCAAAATGTACAACAGATTATGTGAATTCTGAAGAAACTGTTGAAAAGGGGAACTATGCTGGGGGAAAGGCAGAATGACATATATATATGTGTATACCCTTCTGCAACAACAAGAGCAACTTGTGTTCTACTGAGTGACTACTATGAAGATAACAATATGCAGTGCATTAATTATTATTACTAGGCTATTATCTTGTTTTGAAATTCTATGGGCCTTCTTTTTTCTTCCTTTAAAACAATAATACCATGGAGAGATATGGAGAAATTTGGCTGGGTTGCTACCTTGGATACTGCACAATGAACAGCACACTCATGTCAAAACCAGACTGATAGAACAATGAGGGGGATTTGTCTTCTTGAGATAAAATATCACCTGTCAGTAAAATTTATATTTATATTGAAAACCTCAGAAGGCCTGTTTCTAGGAATTAAAGGTAAAGATGATATATTTATATCAAATATATATATATATATATTTATGAATTGAGAGGAAGCTGTTTGGTTTTCAAAGGCATCACAAACTTGAGGTGCAGATTCAATTATTTTGATGGTTTTAAGCCTTGAAATCTGGGAAATACTGGTTTAAAATTTATACAAACTACAACTTAGGGTCTACTGTATAAAACTTTAACCTTCCAGATATTACATTATAAAGGACTTAATTGGGCATACTAAGTGAGATTTCTATCATGAATATTCCATTAATTCTTTTTTTATTTTCTGATTACACCTTTCTGATTACAACCTCTGTACTCACTATAAATTGTAAATGTCTCAGCATAAGTATTTTATCTGACACCATCACACTGCTTTGTCCCAGTAATTTCAGTTATATCTGCTATGTCTGGATATTTTCAGCTTTCTGAAACACATATTTCACCAAACACATACTAGCTTCTCACTAATTGTTATGAACTATTTCTATGATATATTTTTAATTATTAGTTCTTATCATGAAAACAGAATGAGATTAAAATTTCAGAGCTGCAATATTACAATAACAGAGAGAGACAGAAAATAGGAGTTTAAAAATATCACATAGAACATTTTCACACACTGGGGACAATAGATTCGGATTTATTTTTATCTTAAACCACATCTGTCATTCTGGTTATTTGTATTTGTCGGCTTATCTGCAAATTCTAATGCTATTTTGATTTGCAAATCATCACTGCTGGGAAGTTAATGACTTACTGCAGTGCTCGCATGCGCGGTAATGACTTGTAAACAAGTGCGTTGCTGAGTATTGGTTAGTACTTCTGAATTATTCTCAGAGCATAACTTTAAATCCTTCATTTTATTTTATTGAGAAACAAATAGCAATGAGACTGTTTCAAAACTGATTAATAGGACAGTTTCCATAATTAATACATTGTACATTGTTATCTTCTTAGTGGTTATCCATAGTACAAGGAGCAGACAGGATATCCTGTCCAAACATGATATATTTATATTAAATAAATATATATTTGATATAAATACTACAAATACTACTACAAATAATAGTAATACTACTACTACAAATCTTTAATTAAGCGAGAATAGCTGTATATCTTTCCTGACTATTCTATATGTAGAAATACAAAATGGTCCTTCCTTTGTAGCCCCTTTTTTTGTTTAGCCTCTCAGAGATGGGTATTCCATTGGCATCTAAATACTATAGGTGCATGAATTCAGTAAAACAATCCAACACAGTCCATCAGTCCACAATAGTAGAGGGTTATCCTCAGAAGTTGTTGACTTGAGCCTTTCACAGCTCAACATATTAATATGGCTTCACTTTATATACCTTTTTTTAATTCTTTTCTACTGGTTGTTTAAGAGTGAGACAAAGTGAGACCTATATAACAAGAAATGTAACTTTTGTATCTGACAAGATCAGTCACATACCCTCAGGATTTATCCTGTAACACCGTACCACACTTTGTAGATCCTTTGCCAGTGTCAGCCTTGTGGATGAGTTAAGACAATTGCTTGACCAGTTTGCTTTCTGTGAAAGCTTGATAGAATGTTTTCTCTCCATGTGACTCTCCTTAGGCAAACTCTACATCATGATCACTTTCCTTTGTGACCCCATCATCTCCTTGATCAGAAAGTTTGGAACACAACTGTGTTACATGATGTTACAGTACAGGATCTTCTGAAGGGTTAACAACCTAAGTTCGTAGATCAAAAATTAGAGAAAAGGAACTGCGTTTAAATGCTAAACTCCATAATGAAATAACAAACCAGGATAAAACTAGTCATAAGATTACTTGCAAGGTCAAGATGCTAAGATCCAACTACATTGCACCCTTAGTGAGAAAGCCCAGACTACAGTACAGAAACAGGCTTACTATATTATTACTGTTAGATAACTGTTCAGACAGATCCAAATTAAAACCAAATATTCATCAACACATCAAATAGTTACTAGGTGTTAAATACTGTGTGGGGAGCTAAGAACATATCAGTAAAAATGTATGCGTCCCTACTGCTGCAGAACCACATCTAGCAGAGAAGTCACAGTGAGAGCACAGAACATACACCAGTAATGGGTCATTCCATTGTGACACCTCCTGGGAAGGAAGGACAAAGGCAAGGAGACCCAATAAAGCAATGGACAGGAATGGATTTAGATTTAGAGCTGGGAAATGGGAGTGTGAACAGTAGCATGGGCCTGTGTCTTTCTCCCTAAGGCCCCACATCTGCTCAAGACCATTACCAGGGCTCAGAACACGTCACCCAAAGAAAAGGCTCAGAAGCATAGCTCATGGAGAAAGAGAACTGAAGCAGAGTAAGTGTTCATAGCTTTAGAGAACTTGGCGTGATCTCACTTTGATATTCTGAATTAGTGAAGATAGCAAGATGCTCCAAATGCAAGTATAACTTATAGCTATTCTTAAAAAGTTACCTTCTAATATGTTTATGGAAGACAAAATTTGAGATTCCCTCCAGGCAATGCTGAAATTGTACTGGAGGAAAGCAATGATTTTTTGCATAGAAAGTGGCATGGTATTTTTCATTTAATCTCATTTTTCCTTCTAAGAACATATTCATAATTATTGACACAAAATATTTGGATGATGTTTGAATACACTGTAAGTGATATTATACAAATTTTAATATTAAAAACTTAAATTACAGTTATTACTATTTATTAATAAATTAAAAAAGCATGAAATATGTTGATTAAACCATTCATTAACATCTAGTACACACATCCAGATAGATGGGATTTGAAAATCTCCAGTACACAAAACAGAAATGAAATGAAATAAAACTTCAATGATCATGGCAATACTTTAGGTCATTAGTAAGAATGTTTTTCTTTGTGTAATTTGGTAATTACTAAGGAGGAAAATACTGCCTATGACTTATTTAAAAGCAGTCCCTGGATTTAGAGTGATTTCACTACAAAACTTCCCAGTAGATATAATCTGAAATATACTTAGTCTTTGAAGAGATATTCCTTTTTTATTGTTTATTTTTCTATTTAAGACAGAGTGTTTAGGGTCTCACTACTAGACTGGACTCCTAGTGATCCGCCTGTTTTCAGCCTCCCAAGTGCTGGGATTACAGGCATGTGCCACCCCACCCAGTCTCAATTGCAATCTCAATGTGCCCTGGCAGGTGGGGCTGGCAAGACAGGCTCCAGGATCAAATTCCAGACCCCTGTGTCTGCCTAAGCAGATGCTTTAGTCCCCTGAGTTAATTGGCTGGACCTCAAATGATATTCTTTTGATTCTTATTATGTGGTAGCAAAACTATAACTCCTTACTTACTATAACAAACTAGTGAACACAGTTATTTCTAGATAACTGCATCATTCATATTTCTGAGCCCTAGTGGGAAGATTTTAACACAGATTTACCTCAGCTCAATGATCTGATATGCTCCTTGTGGCATGAGCCTACTGCAGATAATACTTTGGTTTCAGTTTCTCAATTTGTAAAATATATACTTGGTACTTATTAAGATTTTTTTAGAATTTAATGAGGCAGCATTATAATTTCTGATTAAATCTAATGAAAATCATTATTTTTTTATCTTATAAGTGGCAAATAAGTAATCTTACACATATACAGGTATATAACATATATATATATATATATATATATATATATATATTCTATAAGTGTATATATACAATATTATCAATATAAGCAATCCATTTGATGTTTTCTGTTCTCTTTGTTTTTGACCGCTGTCTTTCAGGTGGATCACATGGGGGGAAGGGTTCATACACTATCCACTGGGCTACCCTAATTCTCCACTCCACTCAATAAGAATGCTTGACCTAACTAGGACAGCCTTGGAATGATGCATTCTGTCTTAGCTAAGCCTCCCTGAGCCCAGGGGTTCATATGGATACCTAATAAAGTCAAGACACAATTTTGCCAGATTTGACAGGCTCAAAGTTTTCTGAACCATTTCCTTTTCTGTTATATGGTCATTTACATTATAGAACTCAAAAACACACAAACTTTCATAGGGGAATCTTCACATACTTTGAAAGCTTCTTGTTTTGAAGCAAATTCAGCTTTATTTATAAGACCACATATTTCTGGAAGTAGAAAATGGACCCAAAGCCTAATAGGATCTATGAGGACAGCATCTCATAACTTCTGTCCCTTGACTTCTGAGAGCCCAGGATCCCTACTTCCCACAAATGTAAAAAATGCATAATCAGCATATATGTCCAACCAAAATCAGTGTCTGTTATCTATTGCTACCTAATATAATGAGCCCCAAACACAGTGGCTATTAATTCATGATTATGTATTCCTCAAGGTTTCTTTTGGCCAGTAATTTGGGAGGCAGGTCACACCTTTATATAAAACAAATACATTGAAGAAATCTTTTTACAAGCTAGAAGAATTCATATGGCATAGTATTTTAGCATCAGAAATTACTTCAAATATTTAATGAATAATAAAGTGCATATTTATATTCATTCTATTTATGGGAAACCATTATTAACATGTCAACACTTCAGAACTGCAGAGAACTTTGTGGAGCAGAAATTTTCTCTGAATAATTTTGGAAGGAAGCTTCTTCCCAGGTGGATGAAGAAGAACCACTGTCTTCTCGTTTTTTCAGAACTTCACTGTCACCGAACGCCTTCATGACTTGACTTCACTAGAGCTAGACCTCTGAAGGCCTAGTGACCAGGAGAAAGACAAGTGGAAATAGGGCAGCAATAGTTGGCAATTACCATCTGTCAAACTGCAGAACCCAAAAGTGGTCTATAAGTGATGGCTGAGGAGGACCTTTGTGTGCAGCCAACTTAAATCTGCATTGGTTGCTCAGACTGGAAGTAAAAACACAAACTTCTGGTTGTTGCTACAGAAAGGTGGGAGGACCATCTAGTCCAATGTGTTTTTAGTACAAACCTGAATAATAAAACATATTCTAAAGGATTTCCTGTATACGTCTATTTTTTGCATCCGCACTGTGAATCCTTATTTCCTCAAGTTCATATTGGGTCAAGCGTCTGTCTTTTTCTGTGCTTTAAAATTATGTAACTCCAAACAGTCAGGCTTTTTATCAGGATACATTTGAAGCCCTTCATAACTTTGTACAAACAGCATGTCATATATGTACAAAATGCTGGGGATTGAAGTTGCCTTTTGAAAGTCAATAAATGCTTCAGCAAATATATCAAAGCTCCCTAAAACAGGGTCAATATTAGATCTTCCCAAGGGAGCTTCCTGCTGTGAAGGCTAGAAGAACCTAGTTAGGATGCTTTGTGAATTACTGGTCTGGATTAACTTACAGTGCACTTATTAATACTGTGAAATATTGGAGTACTTAATAAACATGAAAAGTTGCCATTCCTAAATATTCCTGATTTCAATTCAAAATCTTATGCTCAATTCTTGAGTAGTGAAAAATCAAGACATTGTGGAGAGTACACAAGAAAGACTTCTCTCAGCAATAACTGAGCACATTTTGAGGCACATAGCTGGCACTGACACGTAAAAAATACATTTAAAACTTTAAGAGATAAGGAAAATAAGAATAAGACTTAAAACATGAAGATGGTAAAAATAAATACAAATGTCAAGGAAATTGGGACAAGAATTCATTTACAGATAGTATTTAGAGAAGTCAAAATAAATTTGACTAACATTGAATATTTGCTCTATAAAAATCTCCCTGCTAATAATTTTTGAATCATTTCAAGGTAGGTCTTGTTTTGATGATAAACTTTGATTCTTGCTTTAAATGAACTAATGCTCTATTTAGCAAATAAATCACCAACAATGAAAACATCACACACAGTAAACCATATATTAATATCAAGTAAGGAATTACATAAAATTTCTGAAGCTAATTTTGCCTTAAAATCTTTAGGACAGGTTATATTTAGAGTGTCTCAAAGAATGCTTTATTTCAAGTCCAATATGTTATCTTGCAATAGTAGTCTAAATTTCAAATTTTGTTTTAGTTTCTTGCTGAGAAAAGTATTCTGTATAAATTTTTATTTTTCTAGAATATTGTGGATAATGTGATTTTTTTGTACTATCCATGTGGAATAAATTATATTTCAATTTTCTCCAAATTATATCCTTACACATAAACAGATGTCATTTGCAGTAGCAAACCCAGAGTACAGAGAAATGAAAATATCTCAATCTTAAATTAATTATTAGGTAGCTGTAATCTGAAAAGTTGAAGCAGTAAAAGCTGAGAAAAAACAGGCTTGTTGAACTGAAGTCTGGGAATTGGAAATCAAATGTCATTTCCTCTTTGATCCTGTCAACAGATGATTGGTACAATTGAAAGTAACAGTGCCAACTGAAACAAAAAGGCAACATTAGCATACAAAAGCCCATTATCCTATAGTCATGGAAGTTTTGGGGCAAATGTGTTGGCTTGATTCCAGAGAAGGGGTGGGATGAGACTGGCATGTGGTGGCTGCTATCCTTTGCCCCAGGCAGGGAGACCCACATGGGTGCTTTCCTCACGCGTGCTGGTGTACGGATGCTTCCATGATGACCCTGAATCATTCAAGTGATTTAACTGTAGCTATGATCCCTTACGAGATATCAAGGGCAAGACCAAGAAATAACTTCTGCTTTTTTCCCCCAAAACTTTTTTTTTGTATTTTATTTTTTAAAGAATACACAATAGTAAAAAATATAAATGAATAAAAATGATGCAAAGTTTCATTAAAGTAATAGGAATTCAGTAATAGGTGCTGTATTGTAGGATGTTATTGTCATATTAGTTGTTTAGGTTACCAGATATAAAACTGCAAAATTGGTTAGGAAGAAAAAAATAACAACAATAAAAAAGTTGTAAGAAAGTGAAAAGAAAATAAACAAGAATAAAAAGAAAAAAATTAAGCGTTAATTGCTCGTTTCAAAAGAACAGAAGAACATGGCAGGACAATTATCCAAACTATCCTGCACAGATACGTAAATATATCTTTTTGCCTTCCTTTTATCCTTTTTTCATCCCAGTTTTTCTTTCCCATTGAAAAAATACTTGCATTTCACAGTATCTGTTGTACCTTTCAGATTTTTTTTTTATTTTACTTACTGTTTCAGGTTCTCACACTTATATAGTGTTTGCACATGAGGGTCTGGTTTATCTCACTTACCAGTACAGTCTCTAGCTGTATCCATCTGTCTACAAAAGCCTTGAAGTTTTCTTTTTTATAGCTGAGTAATAATCTATTGCGTAAAAATTTCAAACTTTTGGAATAAATGAGCCCCCACTGCTACTGCTGAGCTGGTTACATTTGGCTACTTTTGGCCAAATTCATATCATCTATCTCCCCTCAACGGAGTTGTATGGCACCTGTCTTTATGGGTCTTCCTTTGGGAGACAGAGAATGTTATTTAACTGCGACAAGTAAAGCTAGTGAAACTGATAAGCAATAAAATGAGTCCTGTAGTTTCCCACTCAGTCTACCTCTAGAGTTGAGGATAATTTGGGGGCAAATTATCACTGATTGATATGATCTTTCTCTCTCTCTGTCTGTCTCTTCAAGTATGGGGTAGAACTTGTTACTTAAGCTTACCAGGTGGATACAGTAAATTCTAAGTAGAACATAAAAATCAAAGACTGCCAATGGTGCCTATTAAAATGCATCCTCTAACATGCTTATTCCTGGGAGCAGGTATCTGATTTCAAATGTTATAATTTTTTTTGCTCCTGTGAATCTTCTGGAAAGTTGGAAAGATACTCTTTCTTGGCCTGGTTGACATTATGTTTTACTCACATTTTAGATATGCTTCACTGATTTCTAGATCAATCTTATATGGATAATAAATGTATGCTATTAATTCACTTATTGTATAAATAAAAGCACAGCAGAGGCAACCATATGAAATGGATTGGAAGGCTAGTTTTTGGGACTGGGGAATATTTAACTTAATCACTTGTGAAGTGTGCAAACTTGTTCATATCATTTAACTCACCTCTTTACCTCAGCACCACATATGTGGATTGAGGAAAATAAACCCTAACCCATCATGGTTTGATTAATGTATTGTGTGTAGTCAGTGATTTTAAAAAATCTAGTAATTTCCAACTACTTTTTCTGAGTCAAGATTTATGCTATTGTATCCTTTAATTTTCCCATGATTTCTATTGTGTGGATTCATTCATTTTCCTCCTTTCAGAGTAAGAACTAAAGCTTTAGGAGGTGCTATAACTTCTGCCTTCTTATACAGCTGGTAGAAAAACAAACAAAAAGAATCTAGACAGATATCTTGAATCCTTACTGGGTGAATTAACTTACTGGATGATATAAAATAGAATTAAGGGCTGGGGAGATAGCTCAGTGGTCTAAGCATCTACCTGGCAAGCGCAAGGACCCGGGTCAATCCCCAGTCCTGCATGCAGTGCTGGCCCTGGGAGCAGAGCCAGATACTAAACCAGGTGTGGTGGTGTACACCTGTAATCCCAGTGTTTGGGATGCTGAGACAGGAGGACCACTAGGAGTCTCATCTATGCAGCAAGACCCTGTACCAAATACACGAATAAGTTATGAAAATATAATAAAATGCAGAGCACTATAACTTCTAGAAGAGGTAGGAGAAGGGCTGACATTGTAAGGCAATTAATATTTAGGTATAATATCAAAGGCATGATCCAGGAGACCACTGATGTTATACTTTGATATAAATAAAGATTTCTGCTCTCTAAAAAGCATTATCAAGGAAAAGAGGAAATGACCCACAGACAAAGAGAAAGTATTTGCTGAACCCATATCTGGTAAAGGGCTATTATCCAAAATATAAAAAGAGCAATTGAAACTAAACAATAAAAATGCAAGTAAGTGAGTGAAAATGTGGGCTGAACATCTAATCAGGCTCACGAAGAAAGATACACATTTTCAAAGTAAATCCATAAAAAATATTCAAAATCATGTTATTATGGAATTGAAAAATTAAAACAAGCATAAGACACACCTGCTAGAGTGGCACAAATCCTAAACCCTAACACCATTAAAAGCTTGTGAAGGCCCCGGGCAACGCAGAATTGCACATGGAAATGTGAACTGTGCTGCCACTTTGGAGTGGAGTTTAGCATTTTGTTAACAAAGCTAAACATAGTCTAACCATGCGATCTAGCAATGATACCTCTTGGAATTTACCGAAAACAGTTAAAAACTTATGTCCACACACAATCGACACACAGATGTTTATAGCAGTTTTATTCATGTGTGCCAAAATTTGGAAGCAACAAAATGTTCTTGAGTAGGTGAGTGGATAAAATGTGCTTCTTTCTAGACAATGGAATCTGTTGAATCCATGCAGCTATTGAGTCATGTAAAACCATGGAGGACTATACATACTAGTAAGTGAAGGCATCCAGTTGGAAAAGGCTATGCTATAGCTTGTGTCTCGTTGTCTCCCCAAAGCCTCATGCAGTCATGGAGCAGACTTCTAGACTTTGTGATTAACTCATGATCCACTGGGATTATGGGTGTGCGTAATGCTGGGATTATGGATGTGAGTGATGCTGGGATTATGGATGTGAGTGCTGCACTCAGCCTGGGGCAGACAGCCTGAATGCAACTTAATGGAGACAGACTTGCTCTCTGTGGCCATCGTTGCTACTACTTCTCACATTTGCTCTCTGGTCTTTGCTGCTGCCATGAAAGATTGCTCTCCACCATGTGCCAGTCTGCCGTGGGGCCAGCTGAGTATGCACTGAAACTACAGTAACTGTGAGCTAAATAAACCTTTCCTTCCTTCATTTTGGGTGTTGGGTATTTTGTTCCAGCAACAAGAGAAGAGTAACTGAGCCAGGCTACATGTTACATGATTAAGGCTATACAACATTCCAAAATAGGCAAAATCAAAGGGACAACAAAAAGAGAATGTGGTGTTCAGGTTAAAGGAGAGGAACAGAAGAATAAACAGGAAGAATGCAGATGATTTTTAGCATAGAGAAACTACCACATATAACAGTCTAATGACAGAAACGCATCGCTATATACATTTGTCAAAATCCATAGAACGTCCAACACCAAGAGTGAACTCAATCTGTGCTGTGGATTCTGAGCAGCAGCGGCGTGTCAATCTAGGTAACTCAGTTACAACAAATGCAGTGCTGTGGTGTGGGGTGCTGGTGGGGGAGGCTGCGGGTGTGTGGGCAGGTGCCATATGGGAACTTTCTGTACTCCACACTCATTTTTCCTCTGAACCTAAAACTGCTTTAAAAGTGAAGTCAAACTTTAGAAGAAAAGAGACATCATTGTGCTGTAACTGAAAGCACAATTTCTAAGAACATCAGTATTTTCATTCAGAAATATCAGATCTCTGATAACAGGGAGTCTGCTCCCAACTGAATTGCCAGTGCCTAGACCAGTGTCTGTCTGTAGCTGTTAATACTTGTTACATAACAAATGGACTGATTGGATTTATTAATTAATATCCTAAGTAACAGGGGGATGATTTTTGGTGGTCATTTTGGTGCTGGGAATCAAACTCAATACCTTATGCTTTCTACTCAGTCACTTGTACCGTGGAGCTGTATCCCCAGCTAATAGGATGATTTTGTAAAAAGGACAATTTGTTGAAAATTTAGAATTTATATAAATATATGTATATATACTACAAATATTTATATATTAATTGTTAGAATGTATACAAAATAGGAAAAGCATTAATGCATTGTTATGTGGAATTATTTAATTAGGAAAAAAGTATTCAGTTAAGATGACAAAAGCTTAATAGTGTACTTTACTGATATCTGTACTACAGTATTATAATATCCATAAAAGTACCTAAAGCTGCATCATTATAAAATAAGTTGATATCATGCTAACCTTTCAAATCTGGGATTTTGTTGTCAAAAATGTGACTCCAAACATAAAAATCTGTTTTTCCAGAAATAGGACCCGAAACATGAAATCTCTCCTATTACATAAGAACTTTCATTGAGAAAATGGAGTTAAGGGCGTAAGAATAAACATCTCATAAGTCATGTATAGCCTGTCCAAAACAAAGGGATAAAAAATCAACAGACCCACGAGTGAAGGTAAAGCTGACAGCTGAGTCTTTTATCAGAGTTCAATCCAAGCTTCTAGGCCTTCTGCCTCTCAGGTCACCCAACAGTCAGCACTCCAATGGTTTTCCATGGAAAGATGCTAAGACGTAGTCTACAGAAACTGTGGATTTGGAGTTGAAGTGTTTGTGTAGAGCTAAGTATCCTACAGTGCCATATAAGAAAACAAGGCACTGGGAACAGATCAGGGGAAGTGCAGGGGGAGTGGAGGGAGAACGAGTACAAAGGTGAGAGTAGGAGGGGAAGGGAAAAGAGAAGGAAACCAATTATACACTTCCGAAGATAAGAACCAGGACAAATGATCCAAAACACAACACCCTGCAGTTCTTGGCAAGCATTGGTAGAGCCACCCCAAGAGACTGGGAGGAGAGTTTAGAGTCAGGACCCTGAAGCCCAGGTCTCCTGTCACCTTCCAAACCCTCTCTGTAGCCAGTTCCTCAGAGATCATTTAACTACTTTAGATACTCATTCAGGTAAATTTTTTGCACTAACACAGAGCTCAGATGTTCCCCTACCTTCTCTGTACGTGCTCCTGACTCTAAGCTCTAGATTTTGTAGGCAACAAGAAACCTAAACGTGACTTCTTGATTTTTATACCAAGTCACTGCTGTCTAATTGATAGGACTGGGGTTTCTATCAATCCATGCCTTTTTCTGGCCCATCCTTGTCTAGACTCCTGACTCTATCTTAGTTCCTCCTTCTGCCACACTGGTCCAAAGTCAGTTCTTCATTTCTCCATCAGTTAGGTCTTTCCTTTCAGCTGCCAATGCCTTAGCCTAAGCTCTCATTTAGAATGAGACCTCCTCTCTTTCAGTTTTATGCTTTTGATCCATGCACTCATCCTAATCAATCAATATTCCTGCAGTGTTTCCCTCTTTAAATAAGTACATGCAGAATGTGTTTGCAATAAATTTCAAAGTGCTTTTTCCTTATAATTTCAATTGTTTTACACAAAGCTTATTTTACTTTCTGGCTATGCTCATTTGGCAATGGTTAGGATTTTATTTTTGTGGGTTTCCTTGTAATTTCCCATGAAATGTTTCACTTTGATCCTGAAGTAAATTTGAAAGTAAGTGCCAGACTGTACTTCATGGAATTAAACCTAATCAAAATGAAGATTAAATTTGTTATATGTTAGGCAGAAAAACTCCAAATTTTTCTCCTAATGCAATTTGATCACACCTTCAAACTAATTGAGCCTGATTCATTTTTTAAATACCCCATAGTTGAAATCATTTCATAAAGTAATGACAAAAATGGAATAGACATATCTAATTTTTCTGAAAATTTGTTTTTAGGGAGAAAAATCACCATAGAAATCAAATGTGACACTTTCATTTTTCTATCTATTATAACACTTAGCTCTCATTGGAGAAAAATGAGTATTTCAGTTATAAAGTAATAAAATTGAAATAGAAAATTATAACTTTTTTAATGCCTTGATTTTAAATGTAACTACAGAAAGGCTGTACACAGTAACCAATAACCACACAGGTATGTGTTGTGCACTTAGGTCTGTATGTCATTAAGTTTTGAAAGATATTGTTAGCAATATTGGAAAGTAGATCCATGTTTCTAGTTGGTCTTTAAGTTATTAGGAAAAAAATACGCACTTAATTTGATTATTATCTGATGGCCTTGGAATCCTCATATGCTTTTTTCTCAACCAGTATTTGGGAGAAAAAAATGGGGATATTTCAGTTGGCTTAAGTTAAACTGATAATCTGGAAGAAAGAGAGTAATTTTGAGAATAAACATCAGTAATAAGTAGCTATACTGTTTTCTTTTTTCCTATGGGATCTCAGAATGATTATGAAAGGCTAAAGAACATGCACTCCCTAAAGCTCTTAAATTGTTGACTAAACCAAGAAAACCCAACACACCCAACTAATAGTCAAAATAAATATCAGAAAACACATTTAAATATCTCAATTTAGTACAAAACTTGTGAAAAACCTTTCATGTTATTTTATACAGAATACTGTAAGATGAATAAATAAAACTCAGAAAACATCATCTTGTTCTTAAAACCTCTTTCTGTCATCTATAGAGCCAGCATTTCTGTCTTAACAGACATGGTTTTTCATGATTCCGAAGCTGGTGAGCTTTTTGACTCAACTGCTCCCACTGAAATTATCCCAGGTTGTGACATTTGCAAATATTTCATATACAGATTTTTCCCAGAGTGGCATGGATTGGTTGGTTGGAAATTCTTTGTTAATTTCCTCCTTCATATAAAAAATAGAATTTTCTGGGATATTCTCATTGATGGATTTTGTTAAAATATTTTCAAGACTATAATAAGATCTGTAATCAAGAAAAATAATGGTCCCTATAAGATATTTCAGAAGGTAGCGAGAGAAAATACTTCTGAGTCAGTTTTAATCAAATATAGTCCCTCTTCCCTTTCACATTTTCAATAAATAGCTCAGTTAAATTAAGAAAGTAAAATGGTAGTTGAATATCAGAAGAGTGTGGTTGGAATCAAAGTGACAAATTCCTTATCACTGTAATACTTGGTTCAATGGTCAGTTAGTGTATGTTGCCCTGGAAACATTTTGCACAATTCAGTTGGGATCTAGCTTTTTTTTTTCACCTTGTGTTCAGTATGTTTATATAGAATAGTTTCTTTTGAAATGTTGCTCTACACAACGTTGATTTTTGCAAGCTATGATCTCAACTTACCGCTAAATCATGTACCTAACTGGTATATACATCAGTAGAGGGGAAAAAAAAAAAAAAAAAAAAGACAAAACAAGATTGAGTGAGATTGGAGAAATTATCCCATTTCACAACATAACTTAGCTAGAGGTAAAGGTGGGATTAGAACAGAGCTTTTTCAATGTTTGAATTATGACTAGGTTAATAATTGTATGTTGAACAGCTTCCATGTAAAAGGCACTTTCCTAATAGATCCTAGGGTTCATTTTACAAAAATGTAGACTCCCCAAAAATGTGTATGCCCTGAAATTATAAATAGGAAACTATGAGTGACTACAATTAAAGTAGAATAAAACACACTGGGGCCATAATTCTGTGAGTTGTTAAAGACATCAAGAATATTGCAAGTTTTAAAGTATTAATGAAAACAAAAATCATTAAAGTATAACCAAACTAGAGTTAGTGATGTAGTTCAAAGAAAAATACATGGAGTTTCTTTAGTGTGATATTTGTTACATAAATATTACTTATATTTTCTCTAGAACTTCATCCAAACTACAAAAAAAAATCAAGGTATGTATTTTAGGTCCCATTTCAATGGTATAAAATTGCTCAACTGCATAATTACCCTTCCATATTCAGCTATTCATTATTCTTTTTAAAAGTATACCTTCGCTTTCCTATATTTTCCAAAAATATTAACTTTGGAGAGCTGAACTTATTCTCTCCTTTGGAAAATTTGAATACAGTTTACAGTCATTTCTAGGCTCCAGAATGTGAAAGAGAATCTGACCTGGTTTTTCTGTGAACTCGTCCTATTAGGTAGAATATTTCCTACCTCAGCCTCCATAGTATTGTGTTTGAAAGAATTACCGCACACTGTCTCGTATTCTTAATAGTCATGTATGGCGGGGATTTTTTCCAGTTCTGTTTTCATTTGTCACTCAAGTCTCTGCTTTTTCTCATAAACACTGGGCTCACATTTTCAGAGACTTCTCTATAAAATATGGGGCTATCCCCTTATATTCCAAGTCCCACAAATCTAAAATAGAAATCATCTTTTTCAGAATGTAACACCTGTTCTTCAATAGCCCAAGAAGCACAGCTGTGCCTGACATACAAAAATAAATGAGGCCAATTCTCCCAATTCCGTGAATTTTCATCTATTCACATAAACAGGGCTGTGAACATACTGAACACAGAATATAATCCGTATGTGGACCATGAAGACCTCTTTGTTTTCTTCACCCTCACTGTCATCCTCAAGGACAACACCATGATCATCAGCGATACTGAGTACTCATTATGGTTCAGGTATTCATCATGTTAATTTCACATATTATCACATTAAGAATATAGGTATGATTTTAATGTTTTATTGTTTTTTGCTTTGAAGTTATTGTGGATTGAACCCAGTACCTTTGCGTTGAGTTATATCCCTGGGCCTTTTAAAAGTTTCTTAGACAGGGCCTCAGTAAACTGCCATGGTGTCTAGGTTGGGCTCAGACTTTCAATCTTCCTACTCCAAGTTCTAACAGTGCTTGGATTTCAGACATGTGTCATCCTGCCCATCTGATCCAGTTTTCAATACGAAGAAACAAAGGCCAGAAGAGCCCAGGTATTTTCTTAAGATACGGGGCACCTGAACAGTTTTTAGTCCTTATTAAATTGTTGTGTAATTACCAATTATATTATTGTTAATATGACACAATAAAAAGAAATAATAATGGTTTAGAATTAATGAAACATAGAATACAAACTATGAAAGACTATATACATGCTATATATCATAGCATAGTAAAAATGATTTAATTTTTATTAAGCTTCACCATAACATGGAGTTCCAAAGGACTAGCAATCTTTTATGTTCACAGGACTACACTTTATGGAGGACCTAAGGAACAGCTCCTCTGTGTTCTGTGGGATGGGCCTGGCTGTTCTGCTGAGGTGGGAAAAACTTTCATGATAGCTCATTCCCGTGACTGCCTGCTGCCCACTGGAAGCTCAGCTCGGGCTGAGCCTCGAGGTCCAGGTTTGTCTCCACATGCAGCAGTAAATGGGTTCCCACTGTGAACATTTCAGTACAGTCAGGTGGCATTTCTGTGATGTGGCTTTGGGAATTACTTCCTCTTTATCCAGTAGTCAAAGCAATCATGGACAGGAGACCTAGACTCCGCCTCCTGATGGTACTGGTTGGGGCGGGGGTGTGCAGGTTTCATTAGCACACAGAATCAAGGACATTGTCAGTCTCTGTTTTTAAAATTAAATTCACAGGGCCAGGGAGATGGCTCAGTAGAATAAGCGCTTCCCTGGAAAATGCAAGGGCCTGAGTTCAATCCCCAGTTACGCTAAAAAAAAAAAAAAAAAAAAAAAAAAAAAAAATTCAGTTCACAGAGGCCTACATAAACAGGTCCCAACCTATCCTTCCAGTGTGTCTATAACAGTCTCTGCAATTCAGAACTACTTATATGCCTGCATATCACAATATTATGTTCTTTGGTTAACATAGTCTCTCAGTGTTTGTTTATTGAGTGAACCAGTTCGTGATAGCTCCTCTCTCTGCTTAAAATATGTATTTTTTTAAAATTCAACTTTGAATGTTATCTCTTATGAAAGACCAATCTTGATCTTCCTATTGGAGATTATTTCTAGTCTGAATGACAGAAGTGTTTTATTTCTCTGTCCAAATGACAAAAATCTTTTATCTACCTGAATGACAGATGTCTCTACACCTGTCTAAAGGCATAAGATACCACCAACTGAATTCCTAAATCCAGAAGCCAAATCCTTTATAAATCATGGAATCCTCATAGGCACACAGTTTAGAAGTTCATTCTTTGTTTCTGTCTTTCCTAAAACGACCTTTCTCTTTACAAGGCCAGAAGATGTCAGCCATGAAAGACACTTTGTTTAAACACTGAGTCTTCCAAGTTGCTTGGCACTGAAGAAGTTATAAAAATAAAAGTTCCTAGTTCCTTATGTTTAACTGTCTTCATGTGTACTAGGGAAGGAGGACCTATGCATGTAACAGCAAAAGAAATAAAGTAGATATAGGTACCATACAGGCACACAGGGCAGAAATTAAGCAAGTGTAAAGGTATAATTGTAGAGTAGCTTGTAAATGTACACAGACTGTTACTAATCTACTGAAGTTACATTAGCTTTGCTCGCTAGAAAGACATGGGGTAGAAGAAACATTTCACAAGAGACTCTTGAGAAATTTGTCTACATGCAAGATTCCACCAAGCTTTGCTGGAGACCTAGAGTTTAGTTCATGTGATGTTAAGGTTAAATCCATCATTAATGAGCCAGAGACCATTTTTTTTTAACAAGCTTTCAGGAAATATTTATGATTGGTGTTTCCCTGTTTTATTTATGAATAAATCAAAGTTGTGGTTTTCTGGGTCCAAATGTCCCATGGAAAACCTGGATTACACAACAAAAAGACGTACGTTTCAGTAGGTAGCAACTTAATTTTATTGAAATCAAAGCTTTTTTGACATAAACTATTTCCTGCAACTTGCTTTTATAATTATCAGTTTAAATGATTTAACTACAAAAACCAAGAATGTCTGATTAATAATCATATTTAATGAGCTAGTACCTCTAGCATAATGTCTATAAGTCATAAATGTCTTTGCAAATTGAATTATTGTTGTTCCTAGTAAAACCATCACTGATGACAAGTTGTTTTTTGGTTTTCCTAGATTAGTATGTTGTTATGACTTGTGTGTATTTGTCCTCACAAAAAGCCTTGTGGGGTCACCGAGGCACAGTTCTATAGTTTGTGAATATTTCTTAATCCAAAGGCTGGGATTATGAGTCTGAGTACTTCTGGGATTATTGGTGTGAGTGCTACACCCAGGCTTGGTCAGATAGTCTGAATGTAACATTGGAGAGACAGAGAGACAGACTTGCTCTCTGATGCTATTTATTGCTGTTATTCCTCCCTTTATCTCTTGCTGTTTTACTGCCTTTCACTGCGTTGTACTGCTGTCCTCTGTCCCATGCTACTCTGTCTTGGAGCCAGCCGATTATGGACTGAAACCTCCAGTAACTGTGAGCTAAATAAAACTTTCCTTTATTTTGGGTGTCAGATATTTGTCTCAGCCACAAGAGAAGAGTAACTGAGGTGTATGTTGATATGCACTTGCATGTAATTGATAAAAAGTTTAATGAAACAAATCTTTAAGCTTTAAAATGCTCAAAATCCATGTTTGCTTATTCGTTCCCAACACTCAGACTTCAGCCTGGCATCAGGGGCCTACCTAGCAGGTATGCAGTCGGTATACATGGGTCTAGCTGTACCAGTCCTAAGGCTATCAACTTGAATTTGTAAAAATAATTATTCAGGATTTGCATGAGTTAATACATAATTCCTGCTCCACAAGCACTAAGGTCACTTTCATGCTGCTTAGAAGCCCCTAACTCATGTTCTGTAACACAGTAGCTATCCTGCTTGCAGAGGAGCACGGGATAGGAAAAGACTCTTTAGTGGCCACATCTGCCCAGTTTGCTAATACCACTTGCTTACAACTATTTCCGAGTCACCCAAACTGAACTTCTCCCTGATCTCTGCACTGCATTGATGATGGCCCTCTCTCTTTTCCTGGCTTCATCCCTTTTGTTCTGGCCTAGCTTTAGGCTTCTCTCAACCTCTTTCCTGTCATCTCTGGGAAGCACAGAGAAGGAACAAAAGAAAACACAAAAAATGAGTACCTACAGATTCCTTAACCCTTCAGTATTCTTTTAAGACAGTAACTTCTAAATAAGGAAAAGGAGTCTTCCTATTAGATTCTGTGTTCTTCTGTTGCCTCTTTCAAGTTCTGGGGAAATAGAAAGCTCATGATATTATTTGCCGGTTGCAGGATGGTATTATTATTCCTTGGGGAAAGCTGCCTACTCTTCCATTTATTGTTTTCTTTTAAAAAATTAATTAAAATTGCATGTGTATTAGTCAACCTTTTTATAATCTCTGGATAACACTGAATAAATTAACTGCAAAGTCAGGGCATTGAGGGCCTATTCCAAAAGGTAAAAAGAAATGTGACACCAATTTTCATCAACACTAATAATCTTTCAAAAATATTTTCTTTCTAAATTTGCTTGGGGCTGGGGAGATGACTCAGTGGAATAAGTGCTTCCCTGGCAAGTGCAAGGGCCTGAGTTCAATCCCCAGTTCTGCAAAATAAATAAATAAATAAATAAATAAATAAATAAATAAATAAATAAATAAAAGGGTAAACCTGAGTCCTTTGTTGGGCAGTGGGTGCACCCTGAGTCTAAATTTGCTCATCCAAGATATCATTGTGGTTACTCTTTTCAATAGACCATATTTGGGGACTTCAGTGCCCTGGCTATTTTAGTATGCATACCACCCCAAAATACTCCTCACTAAAATTGTAAGTCCGATTTGGTGTCTGTATGCACACACAGATAAGAAGACTAGTGGGGAAATGGCCAGGCGGGGAGAATGGATTCAGTAGCAGCTCCTCCAGCAGAGAACATTAGTGATTCACCAAGACAGGGATCCAAACACAGAAGGTTAAGAAACACTAACATCTTTCAGACTATAATTATGGTGTACTCCTGAAGCCTACACACAAAAGTTATATTTAATGCATGTCACCTGTATTGGCACATTCTAAACATGAATACAGGACTGATTAAGATTAATTCTTGGTCTAATCTAGAAATAAGCAAGAAAAATTACTGAACATATACATTGTTGCATATATATATATATA
>PVKA01027533.1:0-30420 GCA_004027165.1 Ctenomys sociabilis
AAAAAAAAAAAAAAAAAAAAAAAAAAAAAAAAAAAAAAAAAAAAAAAAAAAAAAAAAAAAAAAAAAAAAGAGAGAGAGAGAGAGAACATGTACTATAACACTCTGTAACTAAGTGGTGACACAAATTTTCTGATAAGGAAATTATGGGGCCAAGAGGAAAGTCACTGATGATGTAGAGTGTGCCCAAGGACAGTCACATGGCTAGAAAACATTCTCTCTGGATTTCACAGAGAGCAAGTTAGTCAAGCAATGGCTGTGACACATCCATATTTTTGGCTATCACAAAATTCTAAGGGATTTGACTGACCTTGTCAGATACAAGTTATATTTTTTGTTATATAGGTCTTGTTTTATCTTGGTCTTAATCATCCAGCAGAAAAATGTAAACACGAGGTATAAAAAGTAAAGTCATATTAATGTGCTGAGCTGTAAAAGGCTCAACTCAACGACTTCTAACATTGTCAGTCCTAGGAATAACCACCTACAATATTTAAATGGCAATGGAATATTCATCTGTGGCAAAACTAAACAGAAAAGGCATATATAAATTAAGGACCATTTTGTAGTGAGAAATATATATATATACAAATTAGTTAGGATAGATATACAGCTACTTTCTCTTCGTTTAATGAAATGAAAGATTTGTACTAATAGTATTTAGACAAGATATCATGTCTACATCTTGTACTACGAATAACGACTGTGAAGGCAGAAATATGCAATGTATTATTTACACCAACCTGGTTTTAATCTCTTATTTCTGTATCTTTAACAATAAAATTATTTTTAAAAAAGAAACTAAAGATAGACTTTCAGAAGTCAAACGGCAGTTCAGCTAATGAATGTGAAAGGAAAGATACATTAAAGCTAGCAAGGATATATGAAGTAACAATTCAGTAATGATAAGATGACAGAAAAATAATTTAAGAATAATTGGTGTCAATGAAACAGCAGGAGACATCACAAATTATATGAAAATAAGGTTTACCAAAGTACTGGCAGAAAATTTTTGAAATAGAAGAAAAGAACCTGATATACAGTTAAATGACACTTATAGAGCTCCGACTAACCATAATCAAAATGAATCTACATGTAGAAACACAATAATCAAGATGTCAGAAATTCAGCAAAAGAATAAGATATTAAAAGATGTCAGAGAGAAGAAACAGATCACCTATAGTGAAAAGCCCATCAAAATCATGGCAGATTCCTCAATCCAAACTATCAAATCAAGAAAAGCTTGAAGTTATTTACTTCAGGTCCTGAAAGATAGTAACTTCCATCCCAGATTGGTGTATTCTGCAAAACTACCAAATTCAATGGCAAGATAACATACCTACATGACAATGAAAAACTGAAGAACATCATTCACTCCAAACCAAACCTACAAAGAGCACCAAGACATATTTTCAAAGAGATAGAAACAACCATAGCTTCAAAAACAACAGAAAGGAACCAAAAAATTGAGCAAGTAATTAAAAAGAGGGAGCATGTACAGACCTATAGCAGGAAAACAATATGACCAAGATAAGCTAATGCATACCAATTATAACCATCATTGTAAATGGTCTTAATTCACAAATCAAAAGAAGTACACTGGGTCAGAGAGAGAGTTTGGTGAGCTAAGTACCTACCTGGCAAGTGCAAGGAGCCGGGGTTTGATTCCCAGTAATAAATGCCACGTTGGCCATGCACTGTACAGGCCAGTGTAACCAGGTATAGTAGTGCATGACTAATCCAAGTACTGGAGAGGTTGAGACAGGAGGATAACTATGAGTGGGAGCTGGGAGCAAGACTCTGCCAAAGAAAGAAAGAGAGAGAGAGAGAGAGAGAGAGAGAGAGAGAGAGAGAGAGAGAGAGAGAGAGAAATATTTTTCAGAGAAACTGGCTAGCAAACTGTATTAAGAAATAAAATCCTATAATGTGCTGCATACAAGAAATACAGTTAACTCAAAAGGAAATTCATGCACTGAAAGCCAAAGGATAAAAAACAACTTTCCGTGCCACAGGAAATCAGAAAAAAACAAGAAAGCTATACTGGTTGCTAACAGGAATAACTTCAAACCCAAAATCATTCGGGGAGTTAAAAAAGGTCACTACTTACTTGTTAAGGGAAACCTACAACAATTATAAATATAACTATGCTGTTATAATTATAATATTATCAATTATAAATATATACATATGCAACACAAAAGCTGAGTTAAGAAGATATATGTTCTCTGAATAAGCCAATAATGGGAAAGTAAATTGAAAATGTAACTAAATAACCTCCCAACAAAGAAAAGCTGCAGTCCTGATGGATTCAAAGTGAGTTCTACAAGCAATTTAAAGTATTTAGAGCCCCACCATGCAGACCTGGTTGCCAGAAACTACAGTAAACAGGCCTGGAGTGGGGGGCCAGCCACCAGAAACAATCTGCCATTCAGGTAACTGAGGCATATAGAACCTGAAGCCAATTAAAACCACACCCAGACATATAATACTCAAGATCCAGAAATTCTTCACAAGAAGAGCATATAAACACTTCTAGAAAAAAGAAGCAGATTACACTTAAAGGAAAATCCATCTGACTAATGGCAGACTTTTCTTCACAGAGCATTAAGTCAAGAAGAGCATGGAGCCAAGTACTACAAGTCTTGCAAGAAAACAAACTCCAATTCAGACTGATATACCCTGCAAAACTCTCATTCAAGTTTAATGGAAAAGTGAAATATTTCCATAAAAAGAACAACTGAAGTATTGTATGATAATAAAGCCAACCCTAAACGGACTATTAAAACATATTCAACACAGGAATCAAAATGAACACAATCCAAGATTGAGAACAGAAAGAATCCACCGAATAGGGCAAACAACTAAACACTGGAGAAAAATAGATAACCAATAGCATGCAACTAACATGTCAAACATAATTCACTACATCTCAGTTATAACCATCAATGTAAGAGGACTTAATTTACCAATTAGAAGAAATAAACTAGAAGAGTGGATTAGGAAGCAAAATCTAACAATGAGCTGTAAACAAGAAACATTTAACTCAAAAGGAAATTCACAGGCTGAATTCCAAAGGATGAAAAACAACACTACATTACCCAGGATCTGAGAAAATGCGGGGTCAGCAGTGCTGTTCATAGACAATCTGAACTTCAAAGCAAGAATTATCAAATGAAATAAGGAAAGCTACTATATACTGGTTAGCAGAAATTACAAGAGGAAGAGGTAACAGTTACAAATATGTATGCACCAAATACAAGAGCATCCACCTATATAAGACAAATCTTAATGGACATGACAAATTTAATGTACAATAACCAGATCTTATCAGGACACATTAATAATCTCTTATGTCGGGGCCAGGGAGATGGCTCAGTGGAATAAGTGCTTCCCTGGCAAGCGCAAGGTCCTGAGTTCAATCCCTGGTTCCTCAAAAAAAAAAAATCTCTTATGCCAAATACATAGGTCAAGCACAAAAATATTAGCAAACAGGTAGCAGAACTGAACCAGACCTTGGAACAAATGCACTTAGTGGGCATATACAGAGTTTTCTACCCAAACATATGTGAATATACATTCTTTTCAGAAGCACATGGGTTATTTTCAAAAGCAGAGCAATACTAGTCCATTAGTCATGTTTATGTATATGCAAGAAAACAGAAATTATCCCACACATGTTTTCTGACCAGAGTGCAACTAAATTGGAAATAAATGACAAAAGGAACCACAGAACCAGATAAAACTTGGAAATTAAACAACACCCTCCTCAGGAACCAATGGATTACAGAGGAAATTAAACAAGAAATTAAAGAAAATCTACAGTTCAATGAAAATTCAAACACAACTTACAGAAACTTGTGGGATTCAATGAAAGCAGTTCTGGATGGAAAATTATAGCACTGATATCACATGTTAGGAAAACAGCATAGGAAGAAATAAATACCCTAATGCTACACCTCAAGCTTCTGGATAAAGAAGAATAAATCAAGTCAAAAGCCCCAAAATGGGAGAAAATTATAAACATTAGAGCAGAAATTAATGTAATTGTGGCAAAACAAAACAAAACAATTAAAAAAGGGAAAATCTGGTTCTTTGAAAGACTAAATTATATGGATAAACACAAATCTACCTTGTCAAAAAGAGGAAAGACAAAATTCAAATTCAAGCAATAAGGTATGAAAAGGGTGAAATGAATAGACACCCTTTGGAAATTCAGAAAATCATCAATAGCTACTTTGAAAATCTTTACTTTCACAGAATGGAACACACAGAAAATATGAACAGATTCCTAGAAAGGTACAAGTTAGCAAAACTGAATCAAGAAGATATAAGAACTCTCAATATCCAAGATCAGCCAATGAAATTGGAAATTAAAAAAAAAAAAAAACTTATCAACAAAGAAAGTCCAGGTCCTGATGGATTCACAGCTGAATTCTAAAAGAAATTAGATAACATTTAATCCCAACATTCTTCAAACTCTTTAATGAAATGGAAAAGTAACCAATACTTCCAAAATTCTTTCTGGAAACAAGTATATGATGATATGATACTAGGGAAAGATTGCACCCAAAAAGAGAACTACTGGTGAATCTCCCTCATAACATAGAAACAAAGACCTAAATACAATCCGAGCAAATAGAATACAGAAAATCATTAAGAAAATTATACTCCATGATCAGGTAGTGTTCATCTCAGGGATACAAGGATGGTTCAACATATGCAAAACTATAAATGTAATACAGGATATTAATAGAGCCAAATCCACATAATAATATCAACTGATGCAAAAAAGGCTTTTGACAAAGTCAAATGATCTTTTATGATCAAAGCCCTACAGAAAATTGGAATATATGGCCACAACTTCACTCTCATGAAATCCATTCATGACAGCTCAATAGCTAACAATTCTAAATGAGGAAAAACTGAAATATTTTACTCTTACATCTAGCTCAAGACAAGTATGACCTTTAACACCATTTCTATACAATATAGATCTGGAATCATTAGCTAGAGCCATTCAGCAAGAGAGAGAAATAAAAGGAATAAAAATAGGTAAACAAGAAGTTAAACCATGATTATTTGCAGATGACATGATTTTCTTTTTTCTTTTTTTCGTGTTACAAGGGATTGAAATGAGGATCCTGTACTTGCCAGGCAAGCATTTATTCTACTGAGCTATCTCCCCAGCCCTAAGATACTCTACTTGGAGGAACCAAAACCTCCACCTAGAAGCTACAAGAATTATTAAACAAATTCAGTAACATAGAAGAATGCAAAGTCAATTCCTAAAAGTGAATAGTATTCCTCTATACAGATAGCAAACACACTGAGAAGGAAATTAGACAAACAATATCTCTAACAATAGCACCATGAAACATACAATACAATAGGAATTAATCTAACTAAAGAAATCAAGGACAGTTCCAAGGAAAATTACAGTACTCTGAAAAAAGAGATCATATACTTGAGAGACAATATATATATATATATAGACAGACAGAGAGAGAGAGAGAGAGAGAGAGAGAGAGAGAGAGAGGGAGAAGAGAGAGGATTTTTTAAAATAGCAGTTAATGGGTAGAATTCCAGCATTGACTAACTCTATGTGCTATCTCTGACCTAAGCAACTACATTCAGAACAGCAATGTGTAATACTAAAAACGTGCTTGAAATGCTTATTATCATGATCTTCTAAATGTGTACCATTTCTAATGTCTTGGCAATGATTACTACACTTTTTAAAGTGGATTATTTTAAAAGATAATAAAATAAAATGAGAGACAAGAACAAAAATTTAAGTTTTTTTTAAAAGTATGTTGTAATATTCAATATGTCCCATGTTGCATAACTATATCTATTAATCTCACCAACAGATTTGATGATAAAAAAGATAATATATCAATCATTGCTAATCACCTATTCTTCTGTTGAAAATTTGTACCATATGTATTTTTATATGTTCTCCTGTTTCTGTCTTTGTTTATGTTTTTCTTGCTCTTGTTTTCTTGTTCAAAATAAAATAAAATTATATTAAAAAACAGAATATTTAGTGCCAAGTTTTCTCAAAAACTTCAATGAAAATGAAAGGGAAGCTATTTTGTCAAACTCATTCCTGGATGCAAGGGTTACTCTGATAATGAAATCAGAGAAAGATTCAACTAAAGAAAGAAAACTACAGCCCAAAATATCTAGTAAATACAGTTGTAAAAATCATCAATAAAATACAAGTAAAAAATGCAGCAAATCAAGATTATATATCATGTAGGGGCAAAATGATAGATTTATATGCACAAGAAGGCTAAGGCAATGATATTAAGAATCTTTAGCAGGATTTTGAAAGTAGCAGTTAATTGGTAGGATTTTCACCTGACTAACTATATATGATAATTCCTGTGAACTAAGCAACTGTACTGAAGATAGCATTGTGTAATACTAGAGTCATGCTTGGAATGTCTGTCATTCTGGTCTTCTAAATATGTACTGCTTGTCTTGTCATATCAGTTACTGCTATACTGTCTCTCAAGTAAATGTTTTTAGAAAAGGGTAATAAATGAAAACAAGACAACACAAAAGTCATAATATTGTCCTGATACAATGCTGTATATGGTTAGATTTCTAAATTTCTGTGCAAAAATATATAATTCTTTATTCCTTTTTTGAAAATATGTTTCTTTATATTCATTAGGGATTTAAATTTTAACATATCAATATTTAATGGAAAATACCTGTTCTATGATGTGTCTAAGATGTTTGATAATAAGACAGATAGTGAGGTTAAGCTCTACTGCCTATGTTATAGGGTAATAATAGCATTAAGCTTCTTTTCTGGAGGGTTACCAACTTAAGTTTTCAGAACAAAAAATTAGAGAAAAAGAAGGGCTCCAAGAACAGGCAACATTTTTGCTGTAGTCTTTCAAGGTCAGTGACAACTCAGGACATAAGAGACACAGTACTGTAACATCCTGTAACTCAGTTATGTCCCAATTTTCTAATCAAGAAGATTGAGAATGTAGAGTGTGCCTAAAGAGAGTCACATAGAGAGAAAACTTTTTCTCAGGCTTTCACAGCATGAAAATTGGTCAAACAATGACTGTGACTCATCCACATGGCTGACAATGACAAAGGATCTACAAACTGTGGTACAGAGTTTCATGGTAAATCCTGAGTGGATTTGACTGACATTGTCACATACCAACATTACATTTCTTGTTATATAGGTCTTGCTTTATCTTGGTCTTAACCAAACAGCAGAAAATTATAAAAACAAAGTATAAAAAGTAAAGCCATATTAATATGCTGAACTGTTAATTGCTCAACTTAACAACATCTGACCTTGCCAATCTTATGTATAACCCACTACTATTATGGACTACTGGACTATATTGGATTATTTTGCTCAATTCATGCACATCCAACATTTAAATGGCAATGGGATAACCATCTCTGAGAACACTAACCAAAAAAGGGGGATGTAAATGAAAGATCATTTTGTATCTGTATATAGAAAATAGTTAGGATGGATATACAGCTACTTTCTCTTAATTCAACGAGAAGAAAGATTTGTACTAATAGTTCTTGGACAGGATATCATGCCTGCATCTTGTATTGTGAATACTAAGGAAACGACAATATGTAATGTATTAATTATTGAAACTGTCCTACTAATCAGTTTTGAAACTATCTAATTGCTATTAGTTTCTCAATAAAGCTAATGAAAAAAAAGCCCTCCAGACTCAAACCAAGCCCAGGCCAGGCGAGTGTGTAGGAGAGCTTTCATTCTCCCCTGCACCTGCTGGACCCCTCCAGAGTCAGCCCAGGCCCACTAATGAGTGAGTCATTCTCTTATTTTCTCTGGACTTCTCTAGACTGAGCCCAGGCCTGGCACAAAGGCCTGGTGTGAAACTCTGCATCTGAAGTCTGCGTAGAGGCTGGGTGTTAGAACTACCCAGCTAATCCAGGTGTAGAACATCTTGCCTGAGGGGCACAACAGGTTCACTTCCAAGAGCTTCAGCATGAAGAAGCTGAACACAGCAGTCAGAAACAAGCCAGGCACAGCTGGATGAATTCAAATTCTGCACCTGGTAATATGAGACTTTTTTCTAGACCCAGATCTATAAAAGCATCCTCCCTCTTTCTCTATTGACTGAGAGAGGGGGCAAAGGGTAACCAGAGTGAACTAGTCTGCCTGGAAAACACCAGGTACATCAAGGGAAGGCAATCAGACAGAACTTTGAGGAACTAACGTAAATACAAATTCCCAAATTAATATCTGCTTAGCTATACAGTCAAAATGATTGCTCTTACTGTCTAAAATACAAACCCACTAGTTAAAAAGTTTGTCAACTGATAAGTATCATTACCCATTATTAGTATTCTTTATTGTAGTTCTTTAAATACAAAACTATAACTGCCTTAATCATATAATCTCTTTTGGGTAAGAATTTTTGTAGGTTTTAAGGTTATAACTGCACCAAACCTCTACAGAGGGCAGTGCTACACAAAACGATAAAGAGAAGGAGCAACATGCAATCTCAAGTCCCAATCCCCTCTAGAACAATTGAAGAAGACACTAACACAGAAGAAATTGGGAATCACACAGCTGAAATGTCTGAATTAATAGCATCTGAGGTAAACAAACAAGTGCAGAAAGGATCTCAGATCAGAAATAACCTCTGAAATGAAAAAGGAAATCTCTGAATTAATACTGTCTGAAGTGAAGAACCAACTGCAGAAGCATATAGGGGAAATCAGGTCAGAAATAATCTCTGAACAAAAATAAATTAAGAAGAAGATTGTATGTCATGACTAATTGGTATTCATCCCAAGAATCCCGGGATGGTTAAACATACACAAATCTATATGTGTAATACACCACGTCAATAGAACCAAGAAGAAAACCACATGATCATATCAATAGATGCAGAAAATCTTTTGAAAAAGTCCAACATCCATGCATGAGAAAACATGCTGCAGAAAATCAGAATAAATGGTGCATACCTCAATCTGATAAAAGTCATCTATGACAAACCAAAAGCCAATGAGCAAAAACTGAAAGCCTTCAGTTTAAAATCAGCAACAAAACAACGATGTAAACTGTCTCCACTCCTATTCAATATAGTTCTAGACACATTAGCCAGCTGGCCCATTCCACCTCAATGGGCCTAACAAGAAAGAGTTTCAGAAACAGAAGCTATGGGTGCAGTTGACACAGTTTGTACTGCTGGGCCCATCCAAGCCCAGACCAAGGCCCAGAACTAGAAGAGCATTCTCAAGACACAGAGGCGGCAGCAGGTAACTGGAGTGAGCTTTTCAGAATGGAAGACTCTACCATGTATAAAGGGAAGGTGCACAAGGAGAACTCAGAAGAACTAATTTAAATACAATTTCTCAATTTATGATGTGTTTGGTTATATAGCTGTAATGTTTGTTTCTATGGGCTAAAGTACAAACCCATAAATTAGAAAAGTATGTCAATTTCTAAATTTCACTAGCTGCTATTAGTAATGTTAATCATTCTACTAAAAATAGGAAACCATATCTGTCTTAACCACATTTTTCCCTTGGGTAGCAATATTTGGTGGTGGTAGGGTAATAACTTCACAAAATCCCCAAACTGAAGGGCAGAGAACACTGTCAAATGAAAAACAATATCTCACTCTAAATAAATACACAAGGCAAAATCTTGGGACACACACAAAACAGGAATCTCTGAAACAGGAGAGACAGCAAAAACCTAGACTTATTACAGGGACGGTCTGAATCCAGTGATAAAAATACCTACTATCAAAATTTCACAAAATGGTATCATATAAATCAAAATAAAGACCTCTTCCTGAAATAGAAATGACAAAAAGAAGAGGCAAAATGCATTCTAAGGCCCTGAGTCCAACCAGAAAAAATTAGGAAGCATCAGAATTGAGAAAATTGGAAGCCACAAACCTGGCATCTCTGAAATAATACCAACTGAAATAAAGAATCAACCACAAAAAAAAAAAAAAAAACTAGGAGAAAATCAGATCAGAGATAATATTTACAGATAAAAAGAAATGATGATTACAATGAAAGAACTACTAAGTATTTCTAAAGAAGACATTAATAAAAAAGTATAGAATAGAAAAATGATGGAAACCTTCAATGAGCAATACATGAAAGAAATAGAATGCATGAAGTAGATTCAAAAAGATATACAGCAAATTAAAAACTCAATCACAAGCTGACAAAACCGTCTGAATCACAAATCCTTCTGAACTTTCAGACCTTGAAGACACTGTAGAAGTTAGTGAAAAGGTAAGAAAGGATCTCTTAAAAGCAAATAAGATCCAGGAAATAATAATTCAACAACTACAGGACAATGCATACCTGAACAACATAAGATTAACAGAAATCTGTGAGAAAGAGGGAGGTAATGCAAATGACATAAAAAATAATATGGGCAGAAGTAATACCAGACACTTCCTAAATATGGGGAAACAATCTGACATTCAGGTAACTGAGGCATGTAGAACCCCAAATTATATCAACCCAATTAAAACTATACCCAGACATATAATGATAAAGATGCCAGAAATCCAGCACAAGAACAATATACTAAAAGCTGCTAGAGAAAAGAAACAGATAACATTTAAAGGAAACTTCATGAGAATAACTAGATATTTCTCTTCACAAACCACCAGGACAAGAAGACCATAGAATGAAGTACTTCAAGACATTCAAGAAAGAAAATTCCAACCCAGAATGATATAACCTGCAAAACTCTTTCAACTTTAATGGAGAAGCTAAGTACTTCCATGACAAAGAACAACTAAAGAAATTCATGATGACCAAATGAACCCTACACAGAATAGTAAAAGTTACTCAAGAAAAGACTCAAAATACCCACAATTCCAAGAACAACAACAGAAAGAACCCACCAAACAAGCAAAACTATTAAACTTAGGATAAATGTAGTGAACCAACAATATGAAAATAACATGACAAACCCAAATCAATACATATCAATTATAGCACCAATGTAAATGGTCTCAATTCACCAATTAAAACAAATAGATTGCCAGAGTGAATTAAGAAACAAAATCCAACCTTATGCTGTATACAAGAAACACATTTAACCCATAAAGAAATTCATAGGCTGAAAGTCAAAGGATAGAAAACAATACTACTTGCTCCAGGACCTCAACAAAAAGGAAGGGTAGCTATTCTGTTGGCAGACAATCTGAACTTCAAACCAAGAATGATCAAATGAATAAATAAGCTCACTATATATTTGTTAAGGGAAAAATTCAAGAGGATTAGATAACAATCATAAACATACATGCACCAAATATGGGAGAACCCAACTACATAAGACAAAGTTTAAAGGACATAAAAAATCAAATTAACAATATCACCATATTAACAGTTTACCTTAATACCCCCTTATCCAAGAAAGATAGGTCAAGAAGGTAAAAAATTGGAAAAGAAGTATCAGAACTGAACCAGATCTTTGACCAAATGCACTTAGTGGACATATACAGAGTTTTCCACACACACGAATACACATTCTTTTCAACCTCACATGGAACATTTTCAAAAGTAGACCACAGGTCATGTTCAAGTACATGTAAGAAAAAAGAAATTATCCTATGCATATTATCTGAACACAGTGCAATAGAGCTGGAAATAATTGACAAAAGAAACCATAAAAAAAACCTTATTGCATTGACATTAAATGGCACCCTTCTCAGCAACCAATGGGTTAGAGAAAAAATTAAACAAGAAAATAAATAATATCTACAACTCCATGAAAATTCAAGCAAAACTTACCAGAATTTGTGGGATGCAATGAAAGAAGTTCTTAGAGGAAAGTTTAATAGCAGAGAGCTGACACATTAGGAAAACAGAGCAACAAATAAATACTCAATTTTGCACTTTAAGCTTCTAGAAAAAGAAGAGCAAACCAAAGACAACACCCATATATGGGAAGAAATAAAAAACATTAGAGCAGAAATTAATGCAACTGAGACAAAGAAAAGAATACAAAGAATTAATGAATCCAAAAGCTGGTTTTTGAAAGATTAAATAAAATTGATAAACCCCTAGCCAACATCATCAGAAAGAGGAAAGAAAACAACTCAAATTCAAACAATAAGGAATGAAAACAGTGAAATTTCCTCAGATCCTGTGGAAATTCAGAAGATCATCAATAGCTACTTTGAAAATCTTTACTGTCATAGAATCAAAGACAATGAAGAAATTGACAAGTTCCTGGAAAGGTATAAATTACCAAAACTGAGTCAAGGAGATATAAATATTCTGAAATATTCAATATCAGCCAATGAATTTTAAAATGTAATAAAAAACTTATCGATAAAGAAAAGCCCAGGTCTTGATGGATTCACAGCTGAATTCTACAAGAAATTTAGACAAGATTTAATCGCAATACACCTCAGACTCTTCAATGAAACTGAAATGGATCCAATACTTTCAAAATCATTCCTGGAGGCAATTATTATACTGATACCAAAACCGGACAAAGAGTCAGCCTAAAAACAGCACTATAGGCCAATCTGCCTTCATGAACATAGATGCAAAAATCTTCTATAAAATCCTAGCAAAAAGGATAGAGCAAATAATCGAGAGGATTATACACTGACCAGGTTAGACTCATCCCAGGGTGGCAATGTTGGTTCTACATATGTAAATCTGTAAACATAATACACTGTATCAGTTAGCATCAAAACCAAAACTCACATGATCATCTCAAATGAAGCAGAAAAGGCTGTTGATAAAGTCCAAAACTCATCCCTGATAAAAGCCCTACAGAAAATGTGTATATATGGTCTATACCTCAATCTGATAAAAAATCTCTATTTCAGTCTAATAACCAACATAATTCTAAATGGGGCAAAACAGAAATCTTTTACTCTCAGATCAGGTATAAGACAAGGATGTGTGTGCTCTGTCCCCACTACTATTCAGTATAATTCTAGAAAGATTAGCTAGAGCCATTGGACAAGTGAGAGAAATAAAAGGAATAAGAATACGTAAAGAAGCCTGCTTAGGCAGAGCACAGCAGCTGAGGTTCAATCCCAGGCATTTCATGCCAGCCCAGCCCCAAGGCATGCTGAGATACACAGTGAGACTGAGTATAGTGGCATGTGTCTGTAATCCCAGTGCTTGGGATTGAACACAGGAGAATCGCTTTGGGTCCATTCTCCATAGTTGGGCTCTTTATATCCAGTATTTAATACATTAAATAAATAAATAAATGTAAAGAAGAAGTTAAACTATCATTATTTGCAGATGGCATGATACTCTACTTGGAAGACCCAAAGGACTCCACCAAGAAGCTCCTAAAACTAGTAAACAAATTCAGTAGCATAGTAGGTTACAAAGTGAGAATCCAAAAATCGAAAGCATTTATCTACACAGATATCAACCACTCTGAGAGGGAAATTAGAGAAGCAATATCCTTCACAATAGCACCCCAAAAATGAAATACTTAAGAATTACTCTAACTAGGATGGAAAAAATCTATACAATGAAAAGTACAGTATTCTGAAATAAAGTGATTGAAGATGATTTCAGAAAATGGAAAGATATTTCTTGTTCCTGGATAGGAAGAACCAACATTGCGAAAATGGCTATACTCCCTAAATTACTCTACAGATTTAATGCAATCCCTATCAAAATGCCACCAACATACCTCACAGATCTAGCGAAAACATTCCTAAAATTTATTTGTGACCAGAAATGATCTAGAATAGCAAAGGCAATATTGGGCAACAAAGGTAAGGTGGGAGGCATTATAATTGCTGATATGAAATTATACTGTAAAGCTACTATGATAAAATCAGCATGGTACTGGCAAAAAAAGAGGATCAATTGAACAGAATACAGGATGCAGATACAATTACAAATACGCTCAATGATCTTATCTTTGACAAAGGGGCCAGAAATGTTCACTGGAAGAAAAATAGCCTCTTTAACAAATAGTCCTGGCAAAACTGGCTCTCCACACACTGAAAACTAAATGTACACCCAGGTCTATCACCATGTACTAAAGTCAAATGGATTAAAAATGTAAACATTTAAACAGAAACAATAACTATACCGGAAGAGAAGGTAGGTGGAAGTCTTGAAGACATAAGGGTATACAAGCAGTCCATGAACAGAAATCTAATTGCATGCGAAATACTTCAAAGAATCAGCAGCTGCAGCCTCCTCTTTTTGAGAAGTTTCTGCACATTAAGGAAATCACCAATAGAGTGAAAAGAGAACCAACAAATTTGTGAAAACTCAACCAATAATCAGTCAGACAAGGGTGTTCTATTTAGAATATATAAAGAACTATATAAAAATTGGGCCTCCAAACTCAAATACCCATTTCAAAAGTGGGCATGTGGGATGAATACACAGTTCTCAGGGAAGAGACACAAGGGGCAAATAAATACATGAAAAAATGCTCCACATCATGAGCCTTTTGAGAAATGAAAGCTAAAACACTTAGTTACCATCTATTAAGTGTTGTGTCTCATTGTTCCCCTAAAGCATCATGTAAGTCAGGGGGCAGATGCAGCTCAAGGAGCAATGAGTGCTTTGAGGAGCAGGGCCAGAGGACAAGGGGAGAACTTGGGGGTGAGGCTAGAGGGGTGAGAACCATGCAACTGACAGCCTGCCCTACTCCCCAAGATAGTGTACTCCTTCAGAGATCTGGAGAAGGTCATCCTGGAGACAGCAGTGCCACAGTCTCTCTTCTAGACTCTGTAGACCAGGGAAAGTGTCTTGAAATCTCCAGTAACTATGAGCTAAGTAATTTTTTTTTTCCTTCATTTTGAGTATCGGGTATTTGTCCCGGCAATGAGAGAAGAGTAACTAAGACACCATCTCACCCAAGAATGGCTATCATAACAAAACCAACAAATAATAAATGCTGAAGAGGCTGCCTGGAAAAAGGAAACCTTCTCCACTCCTGGTGGGAATGTAGACTGGTACAACCACTATAGAAATCAGTGTGGAGACCCCTTTAAAAACTCGGACTGAAAATCCCATTCAATTAATCTATTTCTCTTCTGTGAATTTTCCCAGAAGAACTGAAAACACCATACCACAATGATATATGTGCACCCATGTTTATAATAGCACAATTTGTGATAGCCAAATCCTGGAAACAACCAAAATGCCCACCATCTGAGGGATGAATGAAAAAGATGTCATATTTTTATACAATGGAATATTACTCAGGTATAAAGAAAGACAAACTAGAAGCCTTCATTGGTAAATAGATGCAAGTAGAGACTACACTCATAAGTGAAATAAACCAGGTGTGAAAAAATATTGTATTGTCTCCCTAGTGTAACAACCTGAAAGAAGATATAAAACCTGAAAAGTATAACAAATGCAATAAAACAGAAAGAAAGGGAACTTAAGCATTAAACAATGAAGAGGAGAGAAAAAAAGATAAGTAAATAGATACGGAAAACACCTGGTACTATATATACACAGGATGGCCGAGGTGATTTTACTGAAAATCTCCTTCAGTCTTTTCAAAATAGCAGATAATATGTAGAATTTTCTCCTTACTAACTCTATATGCTGATAGCTGCGATCTAAGCAACTACACTGAGGACAGCAGTATGCAAGACAACAACATACTTCAATATCTGATATATTGGTCTAAGTGTCTACCATTTATTTTTCTTTTCTAATGTCATATCAATTAGTACTATACCCTCTTTAAAACAAACTTTTCAAAAAGTGTAAAAAAAATAGGCAAGAACAAAAATTTAAGACTTCTTCAAGCAAGGGGCAGTATCCAATCATATGTGAAATCTTACATAAATTTATCTGCTAATCTGAAGAACCGAGTTGATGATAAAATAGGTAAGATATCAACCATTGTTAATCAGCTATTCTTTGTTGGAAAATCTGTAACATAGGCACTGTTGCATGTTGCCTTGTTTCTTTATTTGTTTCTGATTTTTAAAATGAATTTAGTACAGGGTCTATAATATCTCACTACACAGACCATACTCATAATGATCCTCTTGTTTTCAGCCTCCCAAGTTCCGGGATTACAGGCCCACACCACAAAACCAAGTCTCATTTGCCATCTCAGTGCAACCCTGGAGTTGGGGAGCTAGCAGAGCATGCTAGGGATTGAACTCTAGTCCCTGTGTATGCCTAAGCAGGTGCTTTAGTCCATTGAGCTATTTGTCTGGACTTTTTTCTGATTTTTGTTTCTGCTTGTCCTTTACTTTCAAAATAAAAATCAAATAAAAAATATCTCCAAGAGAGTAAAAAAAAAAAAAAAAAAAACCAACAAACTGGGCAAAAAAATATAGCTAACTGTCCCTCTGACAAAGGCCTTCTATATAGAACATATAAAGAACTTTTTAAAAATCAAGCCTCCCAAAATTCAAAGATCCAACCCAAAAATGGGTATCTGAGATGAATATACACCTCTCTGATGGAAAATACAAATGGCAAGTAAATATTGAAAATATGTTTAACATCATTGGTCATTCAAGAGGTGCAATTTAAAACAACACTGAGATTCCATCTCACTCTAGAGAGAATGGCTAAGATCAACAAGTGAACCATTAGAGAATGCTGGAATGGCTGTGGGGAAAAAGAAACAATTCTCTACTGTTATTAGGAGTGCATACTAGTCCTACAACTATGAAAATCAGTGTGGAGATTCCTTAAAAATCTAGGATTGGAGGTCTATTCAAGCCAGCTATTTCCCTCTTGTGTAATTTCCAGAAAAAGTTAAAACTTTAGAGCTATATATGTGTACCCATGTTTGCAGCAGCGTAATTTGTCATATCTGAATTATGGAAGCAACAAAAATGCCCATCAACTGAGGAATGGATAAAGAAGATGTGATATTTTTACACAATTGGATATTATTCAGCTATAAAAATTTAATTTGAGGCTTTTATAGTAAATTGATGCAAGTAGAGACAGTACTCTTTAAGTGAATTAAATCAGACCCACATGTGCAAACATCATATTGCCTCCTTAGTGTGAGAATCTGAAACAGAAAACAAAATCTGAAGAGTACAGTAAATACAGGGAAAATGGAATTAAGCTGTTCTAAATGAAGTAATTTTCTGGAGTTGAAGAGGACAGGAGAAGGAGTTGGGGAAAGAGATATATCTGTGTATATAGGCATGATCATTTGGACAACTGCACTGTGGATTTTTTCTGATTTATGGAAAGAAACATTTAATGCTTAATTTGTTTTTTCTCCTTTTTCAATACTTTATCCATTTTATGTTTTTAATTTCTTATATATTTCTTTGTTCTTCTAATTTTACATTTTTGCATATACCTTCTAATATGAACAACTAATTTTAAGACAACAGTATGAATTACAACAAACACTGTGAAATTTATATTGGTTTGTTAAGTGAAATTCTTTATCACTTGTAATTTTTGTTTTAATATTGTGTTATACTCTGTTTAAAAAATAAAATTAATAGAATTTCAGCACACTGGGAATAGAACAGCTTTCTAATACTGACACCAGAGTTCACAGTTTCCTGTTTGCATTTGACCATTATTAACTGTAGAGGCGAAGTTATATAAAAATCTATATATTTGTATATATGTCTCTGGAATTATAAAATATCTTCTTTTTATTCTACGTATAAAATTGTCCTGCCTCTGGAGAATATTGATGGATGATAAGGTTACTGAAATTAATGGAATTCTCTTGTCATTAGAATGTACTGAAATCTTCACAGTGGGGTCCTCTCCTAATGCCTCCTTATTCTGCATAGCGTTTTTCCTTTTCTCTTCAAGAGGTGATACAATGTGGTTGTCACAGACAGTGGCCCAAAACTTAGTAAATTCTTGGGTACCAGGCCCTGCTGCACTGCAGGTTAGCATGTGTGATACATGAGTTATGGGAGAGGATAGACACAGCTGCTCTGTATTACAAAATGGATGAGTCAGCAGGTTAATAGGTATTCAATGGAAAATTAACTCCTCTAATGGGGTCCTTTATGGGAAAGAGCTGATTGTTGACACTTGATATGAATCCTATTTCTTTTTTAAAACTGTTTGAGAATCTGTTTATAAAAATATATGTATGCTGGGTGTGATGGTGCATGCCCAAAATCCCAGCACTTTGGAAACTGAGGCAGGAGGACTGCTATAAGTCTGAGGCCAGACTGGATTTAATATTGAGTTTAAACCTATGTTGAATGATGTCGGTTTGGGGAGATGGCTCAGTGGAATAAGCACTTCCCTGAATGATATCTCAAAACCCTGTCTCCTAAAAACAAACAAACAAACAAACACTGAGTTCATCATTTTGGAATGAATTAGACATTTGTGTTAATTCTTTCAACATATACATGCAGAAACTGATATTTTATCACTAGTTTTTCAAATATTTGGTCAATACATCATGGTACCCAATATAAAATTGATGATTATCTTTTCAAGAAAAGAGTTATAAATACACCAGTTTTTCCATAATAGCCACTGATTGCTGCTTGTTTTGCTTGTCATAACTCACTCATTGTAGAAATGATTAAAATTTGGCAGTGTGCATGCACAACAGAGGACAAGAAATTATATTAACTTTGCAAGGAAATACTCCAGAGGTAACTCATGTTTTAGAATAGGGAGAATATAGATCAATAACATAAGAAATCAACATGAGCATAACTCCTGTTTTGTATGTTTTTGCTTTTTCCCCATCACTTGTCAGGTTTGTTGTTTGTTTTTTTGTTTGTTTGTTTTTTTGGTATGGCCTTAGCCTTCCCTGAGGGTGGGGCTGGCGTAGCATGTGGTGCCTGGGATCAAAGTACCATTTCCTGCATCTCCCTAAGCTTGCCTAAGTAGGTGTGTTAGACCACTGGTCTATTTCACTGGCCAACTTATCAGTTTTAATGTGAATCCTCTTGGTCTTTCCAGTTCTTGCCATCATGGTCTAACTCTTACTCCCGATCTCACATCCATTGCCTTCACCTTCTGATTTCAGACTTTCTCTGGCCTGAGAAAAACTATTACCCACCTAAGTGATGGTCAGCAGATCAGTCCATATCCCCAGTACGAAGCTGGGAGCTCAACATTCCTGGAAGCCTCCCCAATTCATGGTGCCTAGGGTTCCCTTCCTCAGAGCTCCTATGGGGGTCTTCTCATCACCTAACCAAGCCAGCTCCCCACCAAAGCTATGGCCCACACCACCCACTGAAATTCCACCCCTGCAATAATGGCCTTGAAAGTCCCATGCTGACAACAGCTTCCATCCTACAACCTTGAATGGACAGTCCCTCCTTCATACTCATGGGCACTTTTAACTGAAAATGACAGAAACTGAGAGAAACACTGGCATCAGTTTAATCACATTATTGACATGGCTGGTGCAAATAGCAAGGGCTCCCCCATCGATGGGGATTTGGGGAGCTGGATGAGAAGATAGACAGGATGTCACCAGACCTGAAGACTCAGGCTTCCTTATTTGTGCTTGGTGTGGACCATCTTGTCAAGCAGAGACTTGATGCCATCCCCCAAAAGGGGATGGAGCTGCTGGATGCTCTCTATCACAGTCTCCAGGGCAATATGATTCTTACACTTGCCCTGAGACTTGCTAGTCTGGTCCAGGATGTTACCTGTCAGAAACTCCAGGATGCCAGTGAGGAAAACTGATGTGGTGGAGGACAATCGCCTTCTCTCAGGTATCACTCCACTCAGCTCATGGGAAACTAGAATTCTGCCCATGATGAGTGGGAAACTGCCTTCTTCCTGGGCTTCAAAGATTTTCTACCACTTTTCTTCTCAGCCATGTTGTTTGACAAAAACTTCCCCAGCCTGAACTGTCCTTTGGCACTAGCTGCTGAAACTAGCAGTACTTACAGTCCCTCTGTGATTTTTATTGGTCAGGAGTTGGCTTTGTAACACTCAGGGCTAGGTGAAGTGATTGGTGGCCACTGACCTCTGGTGAGGTCTCTGTCTATGCATGTCCATGACATGAACCTGGTTGCCCCAGTAACTGGATACATTATTTAAAAGAACTTTAACCTTCTAATAAACTTTAAACTTCTAGAAAAATTTTGGTTTCAGTGAAAGCATTGCCTGGTGTTTAGCACACCATTCAGGAGGTCTGGTGACAGACTCTGTGTTCCTTACATTGACTCTGAGTTCCTTATGTTCCTTTGTAAGTCACTGGTCACAGAAAAAAAAAATGCAGAATTCCTTTCCAGTAGAGGTCCATTCATCTCACTGATTGTGACACAGCAAAAATAATTTTGATTCTATTTAAGAAGATACTTAAATATTCATGTTAAATATTTCTATGTCTGCTCTTTGAATTTTTCTTTTCAACTGCTTATATTTGTCAATTCTCTCATAAGATTAAATAGATTCTTTCAAAACTATATCTGTGTACATATCATGATCTTATTGTTTGAGCTATACACCCATTTTATACACAACATTTGTACTGTCAGTGGATTTGTACTGTGTATCTTCATAACAGAACTTTATTTGTTATGATCATTTAAATCACAAGGTATTTTCCTGACTCTTCAAGATATATTCAAAGCATTGTAGGACTTTTCAGATTTTGGTTTTTCTGAATACTCTTTCAATATTTAGTTTTATAATTCAATTTTCTAAACCACTGGATTTATTTTATTTTTGTATTTGTTCCCTTGCTGCCAATCAGCTAATCTCATTGTTGGCAAAAGGCTAGAAGTCTATACACACGCTGTGCTTCTACATAATTCTATGAGAGGCAAGATCTGCACTAATGGTGGTTGGACAGGATATTATGTCGGCTTCTAGTACTACGGTCATCCACTAGGAAAATAATTATTGAATTTTTGATATAATTCAGATATAAAAAATAAGTAAGCAGCTACACTCTTAATTCACTGATAAGAGATATCTGCTAAAATAATATCTGTAAATATAATATCATGTATGCACCTTGTACAATACCAAAACGTTATGAAATCAGTTAGCAATGTATTAATTTATCGAATCTGTATGGTTAAGGTGTCTTGAAACTGTCTGATTGGCATTTGTACTTCAATACAATGAAAGGGGAAAAAAAAAGGCTAGAAGTCTGGTTTCAGGAATTGACCATCTACAGATTTCTATAAATAATTGAAATCTAATTCTGTTGAATGAAAGATGGGAAAAATCTCATTTGCCAATCTTCTCATTTTCTAATTGTCTTTCGTTTATGAAATACGTTAAGAATTTCAGTCACACTGAGAGGATAGCAGTCTTCCTGTATACAGAATGGGAAATTTTACTGTTTACTATTTTCAATTGACCCATGACTGAATTGTAGAAATGAAACTATAAGCTCTCTTTCTCTGTACATGTCTTGGAATTCAGAAATAATGTCACTTTTCACTCTGCACATGATGTTTTCTTAGCTCTGGAGAATATATTGATAGATTATAATACTACAAAAATTAGTGAATGTCTGTTCTAATTTGCATTATAGTGACATTTGCCTAGTGCAGCCGTCATTTACTTTCCTCCTCTGTTTGGCAGTGGGATGTTTCTCCCCATGAGGTATGATGACATTGTTGTGACACTGTTCCCAGAACTCAGCAGTTTCCTGGGTAGCAAACTACACTGCACTGGTGAGTAAGCATGTCTGAGCACAGGAAGTTAGTAGAGGGGACAGATACAATCTGTTATTAAAGGCTATGTTGTTTTACAAGATAGATTTACAGATATATGTGGATTTATACTTGGGAAACTCCAAGATGTAGGGACTCTTATGCATAAGCTTACCTTTAAGAAAAACTTGAGGTGAAGGTTGTGCAAATAGTATTGAACTAGAATCTAAAACTCAGTTTTTCTGCTTCTGTTGTGGAAATTCAGTGGGCATCCTCTAAATAACCCTGAGCAAATGGACAACAGGCAATAGAAGGTAGCTCTGTACTACCCTTTCCACTGTGAAATCCTCAAATAGGGATGTGCAGGGACATGGAGAAGATTGTTGCAAAGTTTTATGTGAATCCTATTTTTTATTTAAAACTTTATTAAAAACTTTTTATTTAAAACATACTTTTATAAAGTATGTTTATAGAAATTGTATGTACTTTGCATACATCATTTGGGACAGAATTACACATATTCTTGTTAATACTCTTAAAGGATGTATTTAAGCACTGATAGTTCTTTTCTTTCAAATATCTGATCAGTAAATCATGGTATCCAAATATGGAATTGATGATTGTCTTTCAAACATAATGCTGTTAAAAATACACCTATCTGTTAATAATTAACAAAGTGGTAGGACTGGCCAAATAGCTGAGCAGATTAAAGCATCTGCAGGTATGTGCAGGAGCCAGGGATTCTATCCCCCAGCCTGCTGTGCTGGTACTGCCACCAGGGTGCTCTGAGATGGCAAATGAGACTAGGCATGGTGGCGTGTGCCTGTAATTCCAACTCTTGGGAGGCTGTAACCAGGCAGATCACTACAAGTTCAATCTAGTAATGAGACCCTGAACATCCTGTAGACCCTTCCCTAAAACGCACACACACACACACACAAAAAAAAAAAAACAAAGTAGTGCTTGCATTACCCACCCATTCATTCTAGATATGACTGCAATCTAAAGTGTCTACAACAGAGGACAGAAAATTATACTCACTACACAAGCAAATGCTCCATAGGAACTCATCTTTTAGAATAAGGTAATGTATAGACACATGGCAAAAGAAACTAACAATACAATACTTCCTATTTTTTAGTTTTCCTTGTTATCCTATCACTGGTCAGTTTTAGTGTAAATCCTCATGTCCCATTCATTTTTTTTGTCAATAGCATCTCACTGTTTCTCAAGCATGCACTACCATTACCTTCTGACTTCAGTCATTACCAACCTTGAGTAATGAATTCTCCACTTAAAAATGATAGTCTTTAGCTTCTCAGAAAGTGCCAACAACATGATGATAAAAGAGCCCCCAGCCAATTTGTTGGCCTCTCACAACCTTTTTCACTTAGAGTCCATAAGAATGTCTTCTGTGCACGGGGCACTTCCCTGTCCTATGGCCACTTTCCACACCATTCTCATTGAAACCACTCCTTTGTAGTTACTGAGTCAAATCATATGCCTCCCCCACATTCCATGCCATCAACCCTCTGTATGCTAAAGCTCCTGAATGCCCCTCAGAAACCTCCAAATCACAGTGCTTCTCTAGCACATTGCTAATTGGTGGTCAACTTGTAACAGCCAGCTGAACTGAACTAGCATGGTGCTGGGTGTGGAAAGCCCATAATCAAGGCTGGTTGCAAGCAGCAGAAGAGACAGAACTGGAGTAGAGCTGGGAGAGGCTGCTAGGGAAGCTATTTGAAGAGCTGTTGGAGCTATTGGAAGCTGCTGGTTCTCCTGGGGTATTCTTCTGGGGGGATTTATGATGCTGGCTTTCCTGATGAACTTCATTCTTCTCATCAGATGAGGGGCTCATGACCTTGGTATCACTGAGCAGGGCTATCATTCCTTTTGAGGGAGCTGTGGTCCCCCTAAGGGGAAGATGCTGCACATCTTAAACTCTTGGAGAAGTTTGTCGCATTGACTTTCGTGATGGGAACTCAGATTTATTCATTGCTGGAGTAGCTCAGGACCTTACTGTTGCTGAAGATGGCTGTGGTACTTTTGCAGGGAGCTCTTGTTCTGACCTTGATCTTTGCTTCCTAGCTCTATTCATATCTCTTAGCTTGTTAGTACGGCCCTTTCATCTTGCTGACCAATAATCTGAGCCTTTTCATTTAAGAACCATGAAGTAGATTGGCATGAGACATTGTCACGGGCTGTAGGCATACAGTTGGTCTTATGGGAGGTTTTGTTATGAGCTCTTGGTCCTCAGCTGGACTCACACAGGACATTATAGTGGTATCCAGACACTCATCTGGGTTCTTAGGTCTTTAGTATGTGGACAGATGTCCTGTACTCTTTGTATTACATTCTTTGGGTGACTCATTATAAGCTAGTCTTTTATAAAATTTGCCCTGCATTGTATTGTTCTCTTTGCATAATCTGCCTTAGAAAAAGTCAAAATTTTTGCCATAGATGTAAAGCATTTGTTAGTGACAAGAGGAGTGTGGCTTCCTCTTCCCTCAAACATTATGACTGTGGCTAAACCTCTGAGATTTTCTGCTATTCTTTTTAATCCAGTTTTTAGCCATTGTTCGTGGGTCCAGGAATATCATCCAAAAAAACCTAAGGACAAGTCCTGGACATTATGAGGATGCTCATGGTTACTGTCCACTTCTCTATATATCTTGTGAGTTGGTGAGCATCCAAGTGTTGTTGTTGGCCCCAGAGCCTACCAACTATATGACATAGTCTGTGAAATAGTCAAGTGTGACAAGGAGAAAATCTGTGGAATATGCACGTGGTATGTACAGTTGTTCTTGTAGAATGCGATGCATGTAATTCATGTATAACTGTGTTAACTTTATCACAGATCTGGAAGCACGATTTTCTGATTGTGGTCTTTATATGAACATTATTGGCTTTATTTCTTTAGACATACTACTTGTTACTTTGCTTTTGGTTGTGTCTGCATCATTCCCTAGCTGTAGTAGCTCTCTAAAGTCATCAGTGATCCCACCTGCTCATTATCCTGCAAGTCCTACCCTTTATTGGTCAGGAGCTACCTTTGTGATATCTTTGACAGTAAAATGTCATTTGTGTTCACTGGGCTTTGATCTGACCTCCACTTTGCAGTGCTTCTCACATAAACCTAGTTGGCTAATCATTGAACCCTGCTTTTGGAGGAACTATAACATTGCATTTGACTTTATCTTATATAATTGTGTTATGGTGGGTAGTTTTTCCCTTTCTTTACATTATCTTTCCAGGTTATCTGAGTCTAGTCTTGTACTCTTTGTTTTTCTTTAAATAAACATTTGTTAGCTGTAGGTCACTGTTGTATTTTTTTCAGTAGCAGTTTTGCTGTCTTCTTTATGCTTTATCAAAGCCAGGGATAAGAGGATATTTTCCCTGCATTCACATATTAACATACGCCTGGTTAATATTTTTGTGTCTACTCTTTGGATTCTCATTTCAATTAGTTACATCATCTTTATCTTTTAACTCTTTTGATATTATACTTGCATGAGTGTCATTATTTTACCTTCTTTGCAAAGTGTTTTTAACCAATTTAGAAACAAGAAAGATACACTCAATGGACTCTATTAAAACCCAATAAACATTTTTATATAAATCTCACCTTATGCTCAGTTTATTTCAAGTTATATCATGCTTAGTTCTCCGAGGTGATATCAGTGCACTAAAAAATATTACTTCTTCATTCCGATTTGAACTTTGCTCTTCACTGCTCTTGTATTTCTTCCTTTTTGCTTCTGTTTTGGTTTATTTACAATTAACATGTTTCCCATTACAAAAGAAAGAAGTTGGAAGGAAGAAATGAATCTCCAATCTATGCAATTTCAGAACCCAATCATGCAAAAATTCCATTAGGTTTTGAGGCTTGGCAATAATCTTGCATGATGTAAGACTTTTCTCTATCACACTGATCCTGTGACTTCACCTGGGGCCTTACCAGTGTCATTTGATCCCTATAATCTGTCTTCATTTCATCTTTTTTCCTTTACTTTGAAGATCTGTAAATATTTGAGCTGAACAGCTCTGATAATAATGTCTGTCTTTGTCAGATTTTGAGAAACACACAGCACTCTTTCATTTCAACCTCTCACTTGTAGGCCACACTGACATTATTTCTGCTTATATAATATGCTCCAAAACTTATAGGTATTCTGTGTAAGTTATGGAAATTCATATCCTTAGACAAGAGGTTTCTTTACAGATCCTTAATGGAAATTCCATCTTTACTTATTTCTACTTTGAAGCACATCTTGGATCTCTTCAAATCACCCTCTGTGATTGATTACTTAGATCATTTGAGTCCCTCAGCAGCATTAGAAAAATGAAACCATCCTTGATTTTATTTCCAGAGGATATTTTCCTAGTAAAAAACACCAAAATTCTTCTTCTTCTTCTTCTTCTTCTTCTTCTTCTTCTTCTTCTTCTTCTTCTTCTTCTTCTTCTTCTTCTTCTTCTTCTTCTTCTTCTTCTTCTATATTCAGATTTTCACAATTCAGGAGGTCAGAAGTCCAAAATCACTTTCATTAGGATGAAAATAAGGTGTTAATGGTGCTATGACCCTTCTAGAGGAGAATCTTTCCTTTCTTTTTCCCAGATCATAGTGGTACATTTCTTGCATTCTAATCTCTTCTTTCAGATTCATGCAAACATTCAAAAAAAAAAACATGTACTGCCAACTTAGTGTGCATAATCTAAACTATAATTTGTCACTTCCAACACTATTGGTATTTTTGATGTGGTGCAGGAAGGGTGTCTCATAATAAATAGAATAGTAATATTCTCCACCTCTGTTCTTCAGTAGTGATATCAGAAAGTATTATCAATGATTGACAAATGTACCCTGGAGGTTAAAATTATCTTCAATTAAGAAACATTTATCAACACTTTTTATTTTTCCATAATTTTATTGAAGAACAAATAGCAATGAGACAGTTTCAAATCAAATTAGTAGGACAGACTTAGTAATTAATACATTGCATATTGTTTTCATAGTGTTTTTTGTTGTACAAGGTGAAGACATGATATTCTAATTACAAACACTATTATAGCAGATCACTCTATTCATTGAATTAAGAGAATGTATCTGTATACCTATCTTTTATTCAAAGCTGTTTTATAGTACAGTTTCAATAATTAATACTTTTTATATTGTTATCTTCCTAGTGGTTATCCATAGGACAAAAAGCAAACAGGATATCCTATCCAAACACTACTAGTGCAAATCTTTCTTCTCATAGATTTATGTGAAAATAGCTGTATATTTATCCTAACTCTTCTGTATATACAAATACAGAATGGTCCTTCCTTTGTATCCTCTTTTTTTTTGTTTAGTCCTGTCAGAGATGGGTATTCTATTGGCATTCAATTATTATAGGTGCTTGAATTCAGCAAAACACTCCAGCAGTCCACAATAGTAGTGGGTTATCCACAGAAGTGATTTATTAGAGCCTTCTACAGCTACATTTTAAAACATGAGTTACTATAAATACAGTGAGGAGATGTAGTTTAGATGGGGTACTCAGGAGAGATCCTCAAAAAGTGACATTAAAACTGGAAACTGGAAGAAGAATAGGGAATGCATTAGAAACATGGCAAGAGAATATTCTAGAAAGACAGAATGAGCAAATTCCTAAACTGGTGAGGTGTTAAATAAGAACTTATAGGTCTGGCCAAACCCGAACATAACAAGGGATGATGATCTTAGAAGGTCTTATGTCCACATTCAATAATGAAGAATTTGGACTTTAATAGACTTCTTGGCAGTTGGGTCCATCCCTTAAATCTGGATGAACACAAATATAATTTACACAATCATTAACTAATGATGAAATAGAGATTCCAAAAGGACACATGCACAGAATGAATGATTTTAATACCATAGTGTAGATTTGCAGAAGTGGCCACAATCATGTTAATCTCTATAGCTAGTATATACATCACCACTGTTAAAATGTAATTTTGCTCTTCTTCACATGAAAATGTACTGCAAATGTCCTCATCACTTAAATCTAAGCTATCCTTAATACTTATTTGAAAGAATAAAATGGGAACTGATGGTACAGCAATAATGGTCGTGGTACTGATGAGATTTGATTCTGGCAGATGAGAGATTATATTAGGTAAGGGTCAGAGCTCTCTAAAGAGAGAGAGAGAGAGAGAGAGAGAGAGAGAGAGACGGAGAGAGACAGAGAGTTGATAGATAGATAGATAGATAGATAGATAGATAGATAGATAGATAGATAGATGATAGATAGATATATTCATTGATTGATTGGTAGAGAATGAGCAGTCCCATAACATATGGCATGTTATTTGTAAACTAAAGACCCTATAATGCTGATAGTATAGCACAGTCCAAGTCCAAAAGCTTAAAAATTAGGAAAGCTGATGATTGGGGAATGGAGAGATAGCCCAAAGGAATAAAGTACCTGCCTGACAGGCATATGGTCCTGAGTTCAATTCCTGGTACTGAAAATTAAAAAAAAAAGGAAATCTGATGGTATAACTCTTAGTCTGAGGCCAAGGATCTGTGAGTCTTAGGGGTTGCTTGTATAAGTTCTGAAGTCACAAGGTTGGAGAGCCTAGAGTCTTTATATTTCAAGACAGTAGGAGGAGTGTATCTGAGCTCCAGAACATAAAAATGCTAAAAGATCATGTTGTCTCCTTTTTCCAGGCCCTTAGATCACTGTATGGTAGCCTCGGAAATTGAGTGCAGATGCTGCCCACTCGATATACTTACTCACACACATACCCAAGCTAATGCTTTATCACTTCTTATAGTATTTCTTACCAAAGTCAACTCTGAAAATTAAACTTCAAAAGAGACAACATGGGCTGCATGTGATGGTACATGCCTATAGTACAAGAAAATTAGACGCTGAGGCAAGAGGGTTAACCATGAGTTCATGGCCAATCTAGAATACATAGTGTTCACAGTCAGGCTGATCAAAGCCAGCCTGAACTGTATAGTGAGACCTTGCATTAAAAAGCAGAGAGATAAAGAGAGAGAGAGAGAGAGAGAGAGAGAGAGAGAGAGAGAGAGAGAGAGAGAGAGAGAGAGAGAGAGAGAGAGACTGAGACTGATAGAAACAGACCGAAAGACAGACAGAGATAGAGTTACGTAAGTCCCTCACGATCAACAAAATCAATTCATATGTATATGAGGAATCGCAATTGAGCGCCAGAACGCCACTGAAGTAAGTTCAGTGTCAACCCACAGGAACATGATATAAATAAATGATTGATTTTTTATAAAGGCTTTACTGAAATTTAACTCACAAATCATGTAATTTACCTATTTCAAGTGACAACTCATACATTTTAGCATAGTTAGATGTGTACATCACAGTCAATTCTAGAATTTCATAATCTTAAAAATAGACCTTATGCTCCTTTACCATGATCCTTCTATTTCCTCAGCCTCCCTAGCCCTAAGCAATGAGTAATCTCATTTTGATCTCAGTAGGTTTGCCTATTTTAGAAATTTAATATAAATAAAATCACATAATTTGTGGTCTTTTTTGATTGTCTTTGTTCACACAACATAATGTTTAGAAGGTTCATACGTGTTCTAGAATATCACTACTCCATTCTTTTTACAGCTAAATAATAGCATTTTGTTTACCCAGGCAACAGTTAAGGGATTTATGCATTATATCTACCTATCAGCTACTATGAACAATGTTTCTGTACAAGCTCATATATGCTTACTTTTGTGGACATGTTTTCATTTATCTTGAGCATAGAGCTGAGTGAAATTGTTGGGCCATATGATAGCTCATTATTTAACCATTTGAAGAACTGCCAAAATATTTTTCAAAGTGACTCCTTAGGTTTAAATTCCTGCCAACAATATAAGAATTCTGACTTTTCCTCAACATCAGTGAGTTATTTTCATTTTTCACTTTATGTTAATGTCATCTTAGTAGGTGTAAAGTTGTATCTCACTGTGGTATTGATTTGCATTTCCCTGATTACAAATGATGCTGAGCATATTTTTCATCGTCTTATTATTCATTTTGTCTATTCATATATCTTATTTAGGCAAATGTCCATTTTACTTTAGTGTTTTACATCATACATATTCTTATTGTTTATATATTTCCCCTTTACAATTTCCAATTCCATGAAGTGAATTTTTTCTGGCACTGAGGACTGAACCCAAAACATACACACTGACCTAAATGTCTAGCCTTTTTCTTTCTTTTTTTTTCCATTTATTTTTATTTTATTAAAATACAAATGTCAATCAGACAGTTTCAAAACACCTTAACCATACAGAGTTGATGAATTAATACATTGCAAACTGCTTTCATAACGTTTTGGTTTTGTACAAGGTGCATACATGATATTATATTTACAGGTATTTTTATAGCTGAATTATATCAAAAATTCAATAATTACTTACCTAGTGGATGACCATAGCACTAAAAGCCGACATAATATCCTGTCCAACCACCATTAGTGCAGATCTTGCCTATCATAGAATTATGTAGAAGCACAGCGTTATCTATCCCAACTGTACTGTCTATACACACACATCATGATTTTTTCTTTCTACAACCCTTCCTTTGTCTACAGCTGTCAAAAGTGGGCACTCCATTGACATTCAACTACCTTAGGTGCTTGAATTCGACACCACAATCCAACACAGTCCAGCATTCTGCAACCATAGGGAGTTATTCAAAGAAATTGTCGACCATGTCCATTTACAGCTCAGCTTAATATTATGGGCTCACGATGTATACTTCATTTTTATACTTTTATACTTTTCTGCTGGATGGTTAAGACCTAGGTAGATCAAAACTTATATACCAACACATGAACTTTA
>PVKA01027534.1:0-30420 GCA_004027165.1 Ctenomys sociabilis
TTTTTTTTTTTTTTTTTTTTTTTTTTTTGTCTTTTTGAGACAGGGTCTCACTGTGCAGTTCAGGTTGGCCTTAAGCTCACTTTGTAGCTCATGCTGGTCTCGAACTCACAGCAATCCTCCTACCTCAGCCTCCCGAGTGCTGGGATTACAGGCATGCGCCACCACGCCCGGCTTCATTTTCTTTTTATCTAACATTCATATAGAAATAAACTTGCCTCCTAGGAATGTGGACCGAACAGCAGGATGAATTAATATATCTGAAGCACTTAGGACATTGCCGGGCACAAAGGAATGAATGTCACTGAGGACTGCTGTTTCTTTGGAGCCTCCGTCCACAATTTTGAAATAAACTGAAGAGGTATTGATTGATTACTCTTTTAAAATGCTAGTTTTTATTTTCTTCTGACAAGAAAATCTAATTTGAACCCATGTTAACACTCTAGTTTATTCTAACAACCTGGCACTTCTGTCACATTTGCTGTTGAAATGGTAAGCAGTGTCGAGAGAGCTGACCCCCATAGCCAAGATGCCCCTCATTTTTCCATTGCATTCATGTCCCACAACACATTACTTCATATTATTGCAGCCTCATTCTTTGTGGTTATTAGGGTGGCATTTAGTGAGTGCACGCTATGTGCTTTACTTCTGTTGTCTCACTTCATCTCTATGGTAACATTAGTACAGCACCTTCATGTCGTGTCTGTGGAAACTGAGGCAGAAAATGTTAAACAAGTCAGCAGCGGTCGCACAGCTGGGAGGTGGGAGATCTAGGAGGACTGAAAGTAGGCTACTAAGTCTTAGTAGTAAGAGAGTAGGATACTAAGTCTTAGTATCAAGACTTAGCGTTGCTGCACTGCAATTTTAAGTGACTTTGCCTTTGCAAAGGGGAGCTCTGGGCTCCCTCTGTTCCCTTCTTCACTCTGTAGGGCCTCACATAGTGCTCAGAACAGGTGTCACTTACTTACTATTGGTGATATGCTATGAGATGCCCAACCTCCCTTCTGTGCTCATACTACTTGGGGTCTTGGCCTCCTCCTCACCTTGGTGATGTGCATATTGCCTGGGTTTCAATGTTACTGCTCCCTTCTGTGATGCCTGAAAAATGAAAGAGACGATACACTCAAAGATTCTGCACGGCAGCTGTATAGTATGCATCTTCCACTTTGTATTATCCAGTATGTTTCTCACCCCAGCTTTGAGAATAGGCAGAGGTTTTTACGTAAAGGAGCACCTAGATCATGCGCGAGCATCTTGTGGTGTCCCTTAGTAACTGGACACAGGAATCCCTGATGACAATCTTGTCCATCCCTGATGATATCAAGTTTCCTTTGAACTGAATACTTAGTCCTTGCAAAGCACTAGGTGTGTGTTGTACCCCTGATCTGGCCTATGCATATATTTTATGAATCTTGTTTTATATAAGGGAAATAGGCCCAAGGACATAAGGTTGGTAGTCAGCTTCATCTAGACCTCAATTTGCACCCCACAGGGAAGTCAGGCTTTCATCCCATCCAGTTCTGGCTGCCAGGCTGTTCTTGATTCCCATTCATCCCTTTGACCCTGGCCCCATTATATTCTTCGGTCTGGAGGCAGCACCAAGGAGTTTGTGTGATTCACAGGGCTGTGGCCCTGGCTAAGAAAGGCTGGGAGGCACAGAGCATAGAAAAAATAGCAGACATCAAGACCATGGCTATCATGATTTCTTGGGGGTCAGTGAGATAGCTCAGTGGACTAACGCGCATACTTAGGGAAGCTTAGGCAAATGGAGGGACCACAGTTCCATCCCCAGCAGCACACATTGAGCCAGCCCTGCCCCCGGGGCAGGCTGAGCCAGCCAGTCAGGGCATGGTGGTACCTGCCTGTAAGGCCAGAGCTGGGAAGGATGAAAGCAGGAAGATCACTATGAATCCATGCTGCACAGGGAGACCCGGCAACAACCAAATAAATAAAAACAAATAATGACTTCTTGATCAAGCTGCATGAGATTGCCACCGAGGCAAAGGGTGGAATGAAAGTAGTGTGTTCATGTTTGGGTGCCCAGGCCTACTGTAGCGGCATGCAGTATGTCTTACCCGTGGAAGCCATTCACAAATATTTACCAGGTGAACTACTGCTTCTTGTTTTCAGCATTATGAAGTGAATTGATCTCTGTGTGTTTGAGAGTTGTGCAACATTTTGTAGCTGATAAAGGAGTGATTAAAATAGAATATGAGAGTTGGAAGAGGCTCTAGAATCTCACTCGTCCAACAGTCTTATTTTAGAAGTGAAATCCAGCCAGTGTGTTGCAGGGCATGCTGGAAGCCAGCCGGGGACAGTTGCATGTAGACTGTCCTCAGACTCCTATGGGTGTTTCTGGTCTGGATAGCAAGGCCGTAAAGGGGTTAGTGACTGATGTAGTGCTGTTTGGAGACAACGGACAGCTCCAGGGGTACCTAGGGCTTCCTTTCTCCTAGTGTTTTTCTTTTTTTTTGCTTTTTCTTTTTGAGACAGTGTTTTGATGGGCAGCTCAGGATGGCCTTGAACTCAGCCTCCCAGTGCTGGGATGATAAGCCTGTCCCACCATCTCCACCCTCCTACTGCTGTTTTAAGTACTGCAGCCTCCCAGCCACTTGGAATGATCTATTTTTGCATATGGTGATTTGAATGTCAACAAGGAGTTGTTTCCATCACACCAGTGCCAGAGAAATTGACGATCTCATCAGGAATGTGTTTGGAACCTGCCACTGGTGCCAGAAAGCTGTTTCTTTACTTCAGTTCCCTATGCAGCTGTCCAAACACAGTGTGATTAATCTGGCCTGCTAGGGAGACCAGAGAGCGCTTGAACTATAGGAAGTGACAGCACTTAGGGGAGCTGCTAGGTGACAATACCAATGACTGCCCTGTGAGTTTCAAATATGAATTAAGCCATGCACCAGTTGCTACTGAGAGAGGAATAATTATGCACAGCCAGCCCTGCAATCCCAGGGAGGTCCTGCTTGAAAGCCCTTTTATGGGGAAGTTGCAACTTACTTTTTAAGCAGAAGGGACTGTGTGGGGCCTTCCTGAAAAAAAAAATTTCCCTGAGGCCGAGAATTTAAAGTCTCCTTGGTACTAAACATAACATTAGAGAAGAAGTTGTCAGAAAGACTCCCATGCCAAGGGCAGAAACCAGACTTGTTTCTTGGCTCTCATCAGCGCTTGGGTTCTAAAAAATGAGCCATTCCTTAAGAACCTAGAAACAGAGGAAAGGGAGACGGCTCCAGCATGTTAATCTTTAATATGACTGAATAATAGATCATAGTAGAAAGAGTGCAAAGTCATCTGAAGGAGACAGTGGGGACAGACAGCTGCACTCTGAGCTACACAGCTTAGGCTACTCACATATTCAAAGAAAGACCTTGACAATCAAGAGTCTCTCCGTGGAAAGCGTAGGTCCCCTCTAGAAGGACAAGGGAACATGGGCAGAAGATCCAAAAGTGTTTCTAATGAGGTAGACCCATGGAGCCCAGGATCACAGCATGGATGGGACAGGTGTGGCCAGCCCACTTCAAAAGCCCATTGCAAAAGCCATCTCGGCTCATTTGCAGGCTCTAGACAGTCATTCTTCTGTCTCTGATTGTATGCTCCCCAAACACTTTTTGCATAACTGCTGCAAAGGTCTTACTGTAAACTGGGATAGCATGGTTTTGTTTTAAGCTTCAAGCCTATAAGCTTGGTTAAAGTGAGTTTGCTCTTGGGGGAGGGATTTACTTAATCAGGGCTAATGATGTTACCTCTCTGAAGAGAGAGAAAAAGGACAGAGGTAAAGTCCTGTGTGGTAGTTTATTAAATGAGACGTGGTTGAACTACTCTGGGTGTAGGGCATAGAGTGATTTTATTCCATTTAATAGCCAGAGTTTCACAATATGTTGCTTTATGGAAAAGCATCTATAGGTATCTCTGGAAGGGGCAGCCATAAGGAAATGTCAGCAAAATTGCCGAGCAACTTATAAACAGCTGCTGAGCTAAGATTACTCAGTGAAGAAGCTAAGATGTGCGAGGTACATGTACCAACTCCACACAAGGAATATAAACATTGCACTCTAATAAAATAAAAGACTTCTCAGCACAGCCTTGGTATGGATAAATTCAAGTCCTAGTAATGAGGAACAGGCTACAACCTCAGAGAAATTTTTACTCTAGTCTTAGTCACTAAAGCCAGTTCTGAGATACTTAATCCTCACCCCCCACCCCCAATGGTTGAGACTGCTTTAAAATTGAAAACTGCCAAGCCCTAAGTTTTATGGTTCTACTCCATGGCAAATGGTGAAAAGCCAAAATAAAATGACACAGATTGGACAGTGCAAGACCAGAGGTGTTTCATGCAGGAATAAAATGATTCTAGATATGATTCATTTGCTTTTCCTCTATGTGTTATGAAAATTATAGGGTTGACTCTTCCCCTATTCTTATTCCTGTTCAATAGACTCTCTGGATGCTGAGGCTGGCAGTGTGGCTGATGGGGTCGTAAGAAGCCAGGATTTTTGTTTAGCATGAGCTTGTCTACTGAGTTCCTGTTAGGCCCCTGCTCACCCACTTCTGACTAAGCAGGGAACAGGAAGAAGGTGAGTAAGTCTTCTTTAGGACACTTTCCAGAAAGTTCTATTCAACAGACCAGCATCCCATGTCATCTTTTTCTCAAGAAATTCTGGGATAATTTTGCAAAAACTAGGATCATATAGTAGCCAAGTTTCTGATTAGACTGGCAGTATCTGCACAGCTTCCAAGCCAGATCTGCAAGATGGACATGATCTCCACGCCTCCATTCTCTCACCCTTACCTTTTGTGGTCATTCTGACCTTTGGGAACAGGTAGAAATTGTACAATGTCCCGGATCCAATGAGGAAGGTGGATGAGGAAGCACTGCAGTGGTTGCATTTGACAGAAACCACTGTAAATGTTTTGCATCAATTCAGAAAATCCAGGCAGCCATAACAGCACAACTAAAGATGCTCACAAAAGAAGACTTCCAGAACTTCTTCAGAAAGTGGCCAGAAAGATGGTATGAATACATTTAAATGAGGGGGAGGGCTTTGGGGGGAATCATGGCAATGTGCCTTTCACTGTAATGAATCTGTGAAATACGAACAGTCATACTGCATCTTTCATTCATACCTCAGTGCTCCCTTTCTGTCCTTTCCTGCTGTGCTGGCTCCAGCTCAGGCCTCCTACATGCCCTCTGGATTCTTACACTATGTAAGAGCTTCTACCTTGAGCTCTACCTTGGTCTCATCTTTCAGTCAGCACTTCCATGCTTGGGTCTTCTCTGTGGCTCCTGCTGATCTCCCCTGGGGAGGACGCTTGTCTTGTGGTCAGGCCTCCAGGCTCAGGCCCCTCTGGCTGCAGCCTCCCTGCAACAGCTTCACAGCAATGGAAAGGACGTGGCTTTCATGGTCATCTTTCTGTCATTCCTCACACCTGGGCCATCCACATATTGTTGTGGTTCTACCTTTAAAACCCAGTGATTCTCTGTCAACAATCACTGAATGAAGAAATGAGTGAATGAATGCTGGGTACATGAGGCATTCCATAAGTACTGATACACTCCAATTTGCCTGGTGCATGCTCACTATAGGCATAGTATTCTGATGCTGATCGTTCTTACGTTGATTCAGTGGCAGGCAAGGCACAGGTATTATTTCTAATCTTCATAATAACCCTACCAGTATATTCTTGTGAGATTTTTGTTTGTTGTTTACTGATGATAATAATACTTCCTTAATGCCTCCTATGGGGCATTTCCTAAACAGTACACTTTTGTGTGCATATGTGTATGTGTGCTAATAGGAACTGAATCCTGGGCCTTTGTACTGGGCTACATCCACAGATCTTTTCTATTTTTTATTTTGAGACCGAGTCTCACCAAGTTGCTAATTTGCCCAGGAGGGGCTCAGACTTGTCATTTTTCTGCCTCATCCTCCCAGAGAGCTGAGATTACAGGAATGCATCACCACATAGGTTTAGATATCAAACCTAGTTTGATTCTCACTGCAGTCCTATGAAGCAGGTTCTGTTTTGGGGTCTATCTTTGAAGGTGAGAAAATTGGAGGTAAGTGAACCTTAACAATTTGTCCAAAGCCAAGGATGGGTTGGAAACGCTTCTGACACACTGTCAGCATCAGGCATCTGCAGGATATGGCTAGAAAAATGGCACTTAAGAGTCTTTCAAAACTTCTGCTATGAAGCAGGCATTTGAAGATCTTTTTGGTTCAGCATTTCAAGTCCTTTCATTCTGTGGTTTTCATATTTGCTTTGTAAACATTTAAAGCTTCTGTGCTCCTTGGAGACTGAAGGCTTAAGACCAGGAAAGCAAGGAAGGACATTAGTGATAATTATGTTAAATAATGCTGTTTGGCTCTTTCTTTTCAGGTCATAGCTTACTTCCCCTGGGTCCTGGTGGGAGACAGGGCAGTGAGCCCTGCGGTCAGATTCTCTGATTTCAAATCCTGCATTGAGTTCAGTGACCTTGGGTACATAATTTATCTTTTCAGTGCCACGGTTTCCTCAAGAGCAATGTAAAGGTGATAAGAGTTCCTCTTTCATGACGTTTCTGTAAAGAGAAAATTTATGACAAACCCTGGCATGTAGAAAGCAATCTATAATGTTAGCTAGAATACTACTACTACTACTACTACTACTACTACTAATAATAATAATAATAATAATAACAATAGTAGTAGTAGTAGTTCTATCCACAGTGGTAGGACTAGCAGTAGTAGATGTAATCACATTTGTTGCTGTTGTCTTTGTAATAATAGTATTAAAGTTGAGGTGCTTCTAATTGAGGTCGGTCTGTATTAGAAACTATTACAATTGAGAAATACACTGAAGATTTAAGCAGACTAGAGTAAAGGATATAGTGCCATTAACATGCCTCACAATACTCCTCATTTCAAATATGCTTGCCCCATCATTCTTAGCATTTTCTGAAGCAATTCTGAAAGTCTTCTCTTTTGAGTGTCTTCAAGAGGTGCAATCACAACCATGGGGAAGTTTGGTGCCATTGTCACCCAGTGGAGAAGCAGGCTTGTCAAAACAAAAGGCTGTATTTTCAGGCAATCCTTTTCCAGGTCATGAGCTGCAGCTTCTGGCTCTTCCCCAAAGTCAACAAGAAAAGGAAATGTTTTGCATTGATCCTGGACGTCAAGGCAGCCATGGCAGTGCAACGAAAGATAGTCAGGAAAGGGGATTTTCGGAGCTGCTTCAGAAAGTGGCAAGAACAGTGCATAAGGATGTTGGAGGCAAGCAGAAATATTTTGAGGTGAATTCATAGCAATATGTCACTTACTATAATAACATTTTAAAAAATGTGTTTGGTACAGTGCCTCCCTATGCAGCCAGGATGCACAGTGACCACTCTGTTTTCAGCCTCCCCTGCACTGGGATTATAGGTGTGTGTTACCATGCCCAGTCTTGGTGACTGGCTCAGCACATGCCTGGGGACCAGGCCAGTGTAGCATGTGATGGCTGGAGTCAAACCCCAGCCCCTGCTTGCCTAAGCAGGTACCTAGTCCACTGAACTATCTCACTGGCCTTTGTAATAACATTTTTATTTAACCAGTCACCATAGTTTTGGATCATACCTCCTACCTGATACAGATATTCAAAACTAATTTTGTCACTGTTAGAGGCAAATAGAACTTTGGGTGGCTGGAGTGTTGGTAAAGAGAGAGAACATGTTTTGTTTGATTCTCAGAATCCATTTCCTTCTTTTCTTCTGGAAATAGTATCCAGAATTTCCTATAGGAAAAGTTTAAAATGCGGTCTTAAACCCCACCTTGGGCCCATGAAGTCAGAAGTTCAGGAGATGAAGGATACGATTTTTGAGTCCTAGCAAGGTTTTTCAGATGCTTTTGAAAGGGCTCTAAAGTCTAAGTCCCAGAAACCTGGGGATTAATATCCAAAATATGATTCCCCAACCAGTCGCTCAATCACAACCTTAGAATGTTAAAAAATAAATGCAGAATTCCAGGCTCTTTCTCAGCTTGGCTGGGTAAGAATCAGCATGTTAACAAGATCCCCAGATGATCGAAAACACTGACCCAGGACCTGGGTTTTCAAACCTGGCTGAAAATCAGAATCACCTGTGGAATTTTTGAAACATTGATGATAGGGAGCCAGTCTCTGAGAGTCTTGTCTCATTATGTATTGAGATTTTAATTAAAAAAAAAAAAAAACCTTTCCAAATAGCCCTACTAGGTAGCCAGATTTGAGGGTCAGTGATTTAAGACAGTGGTACCTCAAGTGTAATGCCTGTCAGCCACACTGACCAGCACGTTGTGCTTTAAGGAGACCTAGGTGAAATCTCCACTTTTACACTTGAGTTCAGGGAAGCTTATGGGTGTGATCTGTGGGGACAGCCTGAGCTCAGAGGCCCTGCAGGCCTATCTGGCAGGCTTCTTCTCAGCCATAGCTTTTTTCTCCTTCTTGGTGTTGGCCAGAACCACCTTGGAATGGGAATGGGGATCTGATTTTCTTTATGGCCAGCTGTTACACAGGAAGTAGAAAAAAACATATACGGTAAGGTTCTTATGTTTTATGGTGACTTTGTGGAAAGGGGTTCTGGTCTTTTTTATGACCAAAGAAGAATTCTAGCTTGCATGGCTTTTTTTCTTTAAAGGAGAATGAGGGGTGAGACACCAGGCAGGAGACAGTCAGAAGGAGACCTTCGCTGACTCTCCTGGCCTTTCCTTTCTTTTCTTGCTTCCCCCTCTTATTTGTCCACACCTTTCACATGCTAGGCAATTGCTCTTTCATTAAGCTTTATCCACAGCTCAGCAAAGGAACATTATTTCTTGAGCTTTTGTATCTTCACTTTGGTGGCAGAAAGCCTGATGAATGTGCCATAGCTTTGCCTAAGAGAAAGAGCAAAGAGCTTTGGCAAAGAGCTGGCCAGCCTCTTTTAGGTCTTTAGCACCTCTGTTCTGATTTTATCTTTTAAGTGTGCACTGGGCCGCAAACACCTGAAGATGCCTTCCCAAGTGTTTGTTGTGAAGAGGTACATGCTTGTTCTCTGGGGACACTGCACTCCCTACTGACTTTTCTCTGCCAGTTCTCTGATTGTGACATCAGCATCTGGTGTTAGCAATTCAACAGGAAAGAAAAAAATTCCCTAACCCCTCCCCAGCAAGTCTGTTCCCTGTGTGCAGGAGGGATGCAGCTGGGTTGTGATGGAGCAAGCATATGGCTTTAGGGAGGCCCATTTGGTTCACTTAGCAGAGTTCTGTGGCCTGTGAATGTACAACACATTTTAATATTAAAGTCGTCAGGCAGCTGGCTCCAATCCTGCAGCCCTGCACTGGCTGGCCGGCCGGAGTCTGGCTCTTCAGAAACAGAGATGCAGCACAGATGATCTCTGCGGAGGCTGATGGACAGGAACAGAGTAAGGGGCTTTCTGAATGCTGCATCCACCCAAGAGCATCTCAATTCAGACTTTATGCGAATGTTTCAATTGCAGAGGAGGCAGGGGTTGCAATCTCTGAATAGAAGGCCAACCCATCCCTTTTGGTAAGGTACTTCTTTGAGGGAGAGAGAAATTAAGACTCAGGCCAGGCAGTGCCTGGACTTCAGTGAGGGAGCAAAGACAAGCTCTGGGATACATCGGTGCAGGATTTGCAGATGGCAGTAAAACAGGATTTGCAGATGGCCCTCTGCTTACTAAGGGTGATGTTTACCTCCCTGGACAGAGTCTCCAACAATCTGGATGCTTCTGATCTGGATAGGGACATTATGTGTACTGGTCAGCACTGGACAAGGACCAGAAAGAGGTGAGCTCCGTCTGTTAGTCCAGGACTGCTGTTTGTGGAGACAACTCAGCCAGAACCAGGGAAGCTCAAACCTTTGAGTTTCTCAAGGCAGAGGCAGGAGCCCCTCCGGTCAAAACAGAATGTCAAGAGAAGACCGAGGCTTAGGGGCACTCAGAGAGGCAGAGTCCTAGGAATCAGAGCTTAGAGCCGTCCATGTGGGGCAGGGAGGCAGGAGCGACCCAAAACGTAAGGCAGGGAAGGTGGGGCCCTGAGAGTCCTGTACAGCAAGGCATGAAATTTGGTATTCTCCATGCTTACAGGGCGGCTTCTTTCATAGAGATGAGGCTTACTTGAAGAGATGAATTTTGATGCTTCTGGAAAACTCTTTTCTTTTAGGTGTTTTAGGTGTGTCTCACCTTTTCCCAGGCATTAAATAGTCACAGAATCATCCTTGTCTTTCTTTTCCCCTTTTTATGAAATGTGTTATTTCCTGTGTCAGATTACTACCAGTTTTGTGCTTGAAATCACGCACACTGATTCTTTTACAGTGAGAGAAGTCATCAGTCCAGCACCATTCTCTCCTGGCTGAAGTCAGTTGAATTTGTTGGAGGGCCTGCTCCCCCCAAAGCCTTCAGGGGAACTTATGTTTGGTTCACATTTCTGGCTCCCAAAGGCCACCGTAGCTCAGTTTGTGGCCCTTTCTCCAATCACTGAGACTTTCTGCTTCCCTTCTCATGCCTCCTACGTCCTCCTTTGACCTTTTTACCTCTCTCTTAAGGCCTTGTCATCACATTGGACCTAGCCAGACAATCCAGGACAATGTCTTTCATCTTAACATTCTTAATTTAATCCCATCTTCAAGTTCCCTTTGCCACATAATGCACATTCACAGGTTCTGGGCAAAAGGTGCAAGGTATCCTCGGAGAGGTCATTACCTGGCCTACCACACCATCCTTCCTTCTTTCCCCCCAATTAACAAATACATATCTGGTGCCGACCCCACCCCTGGGGCACGCTGAGATGCAATTGACTGCATGTGGTGGTATGCACCTGTAATTCCAGGCTGATCACTAGGAGTCTTATCTGATAGTGAGACTCTGGATATCCTGTAGATCCTTCCCTAAAATACACAAAAAAGGGCATATTGGGGACTTCATAATGTGTCATGTTCTGCACTTGATTCTGGGCATATGGTGAGAAAAATAAATAGACATGGCTCCTACCACCTAACCTCTCCAGAGAAGAGGACAAACATAAATCAAATAGTCACACAAATAAATGTAAAATCATAGGACTATTGTGATGCGACATGGCTCTGTGATAGAGAGGTTTGCTTGATCTTGTCTGCGTAAGAGAAGTGAGAGAGAGATAGGTAAGTGGCTTCTAATGGACCTGTAGAAGACCATAAAACTAATATCAGAGATTTCATTCTTTGTTCTAAGAATGAAGGAAATCCATTGAATGCTTTAAATGAGAAAGTGTTGCAACCAAATTTGCTTTCATGAGTTTACTGCAGAAGCTGTATGGAGAGACAGTTGGAAGGAAGATTATTTATTGCAGTGGCCTCCTGAGAACTCAGAATGATCTGGATGAGGTGCTGGTACTGAGTACATGATCAGTTGAAAGTCTCAGCAACATCTACATTCTCTATTTCTCAGGGTGATAGATTGGCTTGAAGTTGGGCTGTCAAATATGCTTGTTATAAGATTGAGATTATTTATTTTAAAATACTTTGGATATTAACAGAGAGGGTGGAAGAGCAGGGACAGCTCAGTATGCTACAGAGGCCAGCTCTAGAGCTGCAGGTTGAGCTGCAGGAATGCATTAATCTAGAGCTGGTCTAGAGAAACAATGGTATAGAGGCGAGTGCTTCTAAGAAGAGCTCAAACATCTAGCAAGAGTAGGAGCCATGGAGAAGTAAGATGTTTTAAGAGCGCATGGCAGTCATCAAACACGTGAGTACTTAGGGTAGTGGTCAATGTCGAACATGTTATGGACGCAAAATCCAGTAGATGTGGAAGGTGGAACCCTGGGGTGGATGGTCACCAGGCAGAGGCAATGTAATGTGCATTATGGAGACTGAAGCGGAAAGGCACAACCAAGAAGTGCTGTGACTCTAGGAGCTAACAACTAGTAGTTCTAGTCAAAATACCTAAAGGGTTGCTGCTACAGACTGAATATCTGTGTCCCTCAGAAATGCACAGATTGAACCCTAGTTCCTAATGTGATAGGATTAAGAGGTAGAATCTTTGGGAGGTGTTTAGATCATGAGATTAGAGTTCTCGTGGGTGAGATCAGTGTTCTTACAGAAGAGATGCCTAAGGGAAATGTTTTTCCACCCTTTTCTCTATGTGAGAACACATAGAAGGTGCTATTTGTAATAAATAGGCCCTCACTAAGCATTGAATCTATGGGCACCATGACCTTAGATTTTTCAGCCTCTAGAACTATGGTCAGTAAGTTTTGTTGTTTGCAAATTAGTTAGTCTAAGATATTTTACTACAGTAGGCCAGACAAAGACAAACACTGTAGATTTTAGGCCAAAAGAAGGAAGAACATTCTAAGAAATAAAGATATCTAACAATAAGATGCCTTAAGGGGTAGTGTTCAGAGAGAAACCAAGGAGAGTTAAGTATTCAGCACGTGGGGACCTTACCCCGTGGTCAACCTTGCAGGTGGCTCTGAGGCGAGGAGGGTATGGACCTTGGCCTTCCTATATAATCTTTAAGTCAAACAAGACCTGTGACCATTGTACTGTGACAGTATTTTACATAACGAAGGATTTAAATGAGATAGTTAATGTTGTCCAAGGGTGGACAGTTGTGTTAGTGTGACATGGATATCAGTGGGAACTAATGAATAGGCTACAATAGACCAGTAGCAGGTGATGAAAGCTACCAGGCTGAGATTTAAGCACTGAAAGGAGCAGGAGGACAAGTATTCTATGGGGAAAGAAGATGGGCAGAGGCCTGTGGGGAGCTGAGGGATGGAAAGCACAGCATAAAGTAATCACACTGCAAAGTATCTTATACAGATGTGGACCAGAAGAAACACTTAAAGGTAAAACAGAGAGCATTTGCACATGGCAGTGAGGTGCTGTGGGAAACCTGCATCCTTTCAGCCCCATCCTCCTCTTCAGGAAGCGACTGCGACTGCTTCTGTAAGCGAAATCATGCTAACCACATGTAATGAGTAAGAGCAAAGACGTGTCAGGTCTTCTCAAAGAGACAGAATGTCTCCCAGGCCAGATTAAGACGTGATTGATGGTATGAACATATTAAATAAAGAGTACCCATTAGTCAGTCAGGCAAGCATGACGGGCTCGTCACTGAACAGGCCCCAGCATGGCTGTAGGCACAATTTCATGGAGAGGGACTTTGACCCAAGGATGAGAAGGATCTGTTTTTAATGGCAGGCATAGTTTGTTGTGAAGGTAATCACCAACCCAATGAGAATCTGATGGTGGAAAATATACTGATTGTGAAATCATTCCCCACTCCCACTCTGCATCCCTGCTTCAAAGATTCTGCTGATGAATTGGATTTCCCTGCAGTTTTCCTACAGGGAAATAATGTTCAAGCTTTTTCAAATATTTCATCAGCTGGAGGGCTACTCTGGTTTTTGTATGTATCAGATGTTTAGATGAATTTCATTAGCATGAACGCATTGGCAGGAGTCCATACTTTGTGGTCAGAAGAGGCTGCAGATTGTGACGTAGGATCAGAACCTTTCCTTAATGAATTCACTGGACTCTGTCACCCCCTTTAGCCCCTTGGTGACTGCCTGATGGACTCCTGCTAGAGGCAGTGACCTCCCCTCATGGTGTCCTGTGCTGGCTATTCATTTACTTATTCTCAGACCTCCCATTCTGTATCACAGAACCCATCTGTATTTCCCACATTCCCCTGCCACCTAACCTCTAGCTGGGCTCCGCCAGTAGGGGGCACTAGTAGGTGACTGGAAGACAAAAATGAGAAGCTTTGGAAACCACCACTGCTTGCCTATGATTTCAGTTGATGGTTCCTAGCACAAGCCCATCACAGGTCCAGTTTAAGCTTCCTAGCTCCTGAGTTCCAACAGTTCTGCCTCTTTCCCATTGTCTCTCCAGCTCTGGGACAGTGTGTAGAAGTGGTGGGATGGAGGCAATAGCTGTTTCCTGTTATGTTAATCTCTCAGTTATCTCACTGCCCCCTCCTGAATGCCTGTGTTCTTCCAAACCCTTTGAAGCAAATTCTTTGTATAAAATTTTCCACCTTCTCCAATACTTGGAGCGACTTCCATTTACCTGAATGGGCCCTGACTAAATCAATTTCCATTTAATTTTTCAGGCTATCTACACTGACCCTCAAATACTAGACTAAAAGATTTAGAATTTTACCCTGGGATCAATCCTTCTTATTTCAGGGCATAAAGTAACCATTGTACATTTTCCTAAGTTGTCTATATAGCTTAGGTATTTGGGATGAACAAAAGCTATGGTTTTATATTAAGACAAATATAGTATAGTAAAAAGATGTCACATGACTAAGATACATCAAGACACTCCAGGCATTTTTGTACTTGAAAGAGACCAATGCATACCCTTTTCAATTAGAAGTGCTTTGGAAGAAAGTTATGCATGACCAATGAGTTGAAAACCTTTTCCTCTGACAAGTTAGATTATGAATATTTTATGCTTCATATATTATGTCTGGGGCAGCACTAGTTACCCATTGGTGTCCATAGCATATTAATTCCAAGATCCTGGGGATATAAAATTCTCTGATATAAAATGATGTAGTGTTTCCATATGACCTACGTATATCTACCTGTCTAGTTTAAACCATCTTGGATTACTTATAATGCTTACTACAATGTAAATGCTGTGTAAATACATATTATACCATATTGTTTGGAGAATAATGACAAGAAATGAGTCTGTATGTGTCCATAATGCATATAGTTTGTCCCCACACATTTTTGATCTACCATTAGATAGAAATAGCAGATACAGAACCCTCTGGTAAGGAGGGCAGACCATTCGTTTTTCTACCAAAGAACAAAAGCAGCCCTCAACCCTTGTAAATAAATGCATATGGCTATGTTCTGATCATATGTTCTGATCAGATGGCATGTGAGGTGTTGTGGGAAACCTGCATCCTTATTTAAAAACATTTGGAAGCTGTTGGATTTTGGCCTTGACCCTGTAATAAGGAACAGGAGCACTGGGGTTCAGAATATTAGAAATTCTTAATAAATATTTATCTGATTGAAACTGTGATGTAGAAAGATTCATAGCAGTTTACTGGGAAAGGGAGAGAGGCCAGAGGCAGGGAGATCAGATGAACGTCACCTAGGTTTGGTTGTACAGAGAGCTGGAAGCTAAACCTAGACCTTCCAGGTTGCAGAGTTGCTGACTCAAGTCCTCCTCACCCCACCCCACCCAATGCCCCCAGGAGTTGCCCCAATTCTCCCTTTTATCTATAAATGCTGGAACCCTTAGGCCATTATTTCTCCATCTTTGTCCCCCTGATACCTGCAGCCATTAGCAGAATCACCTCTCTGACTCAGTTTGTGCCCATTGCATGTACAGCTGGGATCCAAGCCACTGGCCTTCCTGTTCCATTTAAAGTGGCTCCCAGCTTCCTGTCTGGTGTTCAATGACTGCCACATTCTGCACAGGCCATGAATGAATGTAACTAATTAGCATCTGCAAAACGATTCCTGTGGCTGAGGTGAGAGCCACCCAGAAGGGCCAGGGTATAATCACTATTATATCTGTGGCTTACATAATTCCTGGTCCACCCTGGAATGATTTTTAAGCCTTGTTAATTGGGGAATTACAGTGTGAACACTGAAAAACAGCTGTGGTTTTAAGTGCCATGAACATTTCTGTAGGTGGTACAGAGCTGGGCGTAAATGTTGATGGATGTGTGAAAGAAATTACAGTTCAGTTTCCTATGCAGCTGCTTGGATGAAACTTCAGACAAAAGGACATTTCTAAGCAGATGTGCAATTAGCAATTAGATGATTTAAAAAGTCATCTGATCAATATTTATGCATGGATAAAGAAAAGATAATCCTTTTACATCTGTGATCTGAGAAAGTCAGAACATTACTCTGAACTGCTATATTGTGCTTTAGCCAGAAGTCCAAGGACCTAGCGTGGGACCACACTAGACAGACAATGCCTTACACCTAATAGGTGCGTAACAAGACTCTGTTAATGAATGAATGCTTATCTGGGTACAGGAATGATTGCATGGGTACATGAATGAATGAATGACCTAATGAATGAAAGGCAGTGAACTGAGCTCTGCCCCAATTCTTAAGGTCTTATAATTGAAAAGGAAATTTTGTTTTCTATTAGATGCTTGTGAGCCTCCTTCAGTGAATTTCCTTAGGTTATCTCTTGAGATGATCTGACTCATTGAGTCAGAATCCTACACTCCTAATATTATCTGCTTAATGAAAGCAAAGTATGGCGGAAGCTTCAGGAAAAAGAAGCCAAGCAATCATTAGCTCCGCCATGAGCCAGGCGTAGCACTGAAGTGCACTACAGAATGCCACCCATGTTCTGCCTATGGTGCTGCCATGTGTGTGCTTTCCTCTTAGGACTGGGACAGGGATGCCCCAGTGTGCATGTGAGGTTTTCAAGTTGGCAGCGCTATGGTTCGCGGGTGGTCTGTCTCCCGAGTTTCTTTGTCAGGAGCTTGATTCTCAGTGTGGGGATAGTAAGAGGTGGTGGGAGGTTGAAGAGATGGGGCCTAATGGGAGCTGGTAGGGTAGGGGGGTGCTACGCTCCAAGAGGGTTCCCGTCCTCCTCCCGGGACCCTAGTTAGTCCCTGGTATGTTGTTCTGACTTCCTGTTTCACCCTATGTCTGTCTCTGACCATGATGCCATCTGCCATGGTGTTCTCACCTGTGGTTAGACAATATTGATGTCGTGCCCTTCAACCTGCAGAACTGAGCAGAATAAATCTGTTTTCTTTCTAAGTCTTACAGCCTCAGGTATTTACTTAAAGTAACAGAACACAGATGAGTACAGGTAACTAGTATGTGACAGAATGACACCAGGTATCTGTGTCTAAAACCAGGTTGTTTTAGTCAGTTTCCTTACTGCTGGGACACCGTACCTGATACCCACAACTTAGAAGAGAGGTTTATCTTGGCTCATAGTTTGTAGAGGTTTCAATCTGTGCTCAGTCAGTTCCATAGCTGTGAAGCATGGAAGAGGGGTGTGGTCTAGCAGAGCTGCTCTCTGCGTGGCAGATAGGAGCTGAAGAGGGACAAGAACCCTTCCAGGACACACTCCCAGTTGTCTCTCCTGTCTCACTTACTTTTCTATTTGCTGGGACAAAATACTGACATGCAGAACTAAGAAAGGAAAGATTTATTTATCTCATAGTTATTGGAGGTTTCAGTCCATACTCTGCCGGCTGCAACACAGAGGGCAGCAGTTCATGGCAGCAGAAAACAACGAAGAGTGCAGGAGGAGCAGCAGCGGTAGCGCCTCTTCCTTACTGCGAAGCCTGGAGCTTCTCCAAGGAAGTGGCACAGCTCTGAAGATCGGAGCTGCTGACTGTGCACTAGAGCTGACTGCGCACCAGCGCCCTCCAGGAGAGTGGCTCGCAGAAGTCTTCCAGACCTCTTCACATGGTGAGTCATTCGGGGGCGGGCCCTCCGCACTGTGTGTGTGGGGGGTTCCCCATGCCCTGGGCCAGGGCCTCTTGCCCTAGGGCCTGGAGCCGCTGAGCCCATCCAGCTAGCTTCCCACTATGCAAGTCCACACAGGAGTATCATCCACCACACCGCCTCTTCCACCCAATCCCCATCTAATAGAAGAGCAGCTGTAAGCACCCAAACTCCAACCACTTCCTCAAACTCCTGCCTGGAAATACACAGACTTTGAGGATGCATTTAGATATAAATCATAACACATGTCTTTGCAAAGAACCACCTCTCTAAAGTGGTCTGTGGAATTTTATTGTTTTGGTAGTTGCTTCTGATAGTAATTATTTTTCAAGTTGAACTTGAATGCCCTTCCAAGAGGAGCTCTGTCTTCACTTCCCTTGGGCCATGCCGCTCCCAGTTACTTTTGCAAGGGCAGTGTCCTCTGTTTGCATCACCTGTCCAGCCCCTAAGGCATCTGAATTTCCTCCTCCTGATGAATACCACATCCTGGATGCTTATTGCCTCCTATGACCATGTACCTTCTGTGTCAACTTTGCACACTTATCCATGAATCTAACACTTGTTTTTGAGGCCAAAATAGCTAAGCACTAGGAGGAATGGATGGGAGACTTAATCTCCTCACATTTTCAAGAGAAAAATATTTGCCCCTCATAGTCAAGCAGTGTAGTGTTCAATCCAATGTACAACATGTAGCCGCAGTGCGAGGGTACCCATCAATGTGAGAAATAAAATTCGTTCAAGCACAGACAGCTGTCCAGTCAGAGGGTGGATAGGAGGTGGGGGGTCAGGACCCAGCCAAAAAGAAGAGAGGATATTGAAGGATGGAACTAGAAAAGAGATGGAGAGGCAGGGGTGCCTGGGATCCCTGCTGGGCTGTGCCAGACAGCTGGGCTGCTAGCAATGTGTCCCTTGCCCTTATCCCCAGGCCTCCCGATCTTGGTGCCCAGGGCTTTGACAGATGCCGTGAAGAGGTGAGTGGTGGTGGAGTGGAAGGGGGGAGCTAGTGCTTTTATAGCAGCTTGTCCCTTACCACATCATGCTTCCTGAGTTTAATGATTGAGGCAGGCTGGCAGTCTTCCCGAGACCAAAAGCCATTCACTTGCTTCTTCCTTTGCAAGCGGACCACCAGGAAGAAGCAGGGAGCAACGAGGACAAGGGACAAGGGACAAGGTGACTTCAGTCACCTGCGCTTCTTCTTGGGGCTTTCTTTCCCCACAGCCATGCCCAGCCTTGCACTTGTTTACCAAGATTAGCAGCATGCCTAGAAGGAAGCTGCTGTTGAGAAAGTCAGCTTGGTTCTCTGTATAGACACCTGGCTTAGGGTTGAGCGTGGTCTGATGCCCCTGGCAGTGGAGGACAATGATGGCATCCATGAGTCAGTCTTGCTTTGTCTGCATCATTATTTGTTGCTTTATGAGCATAAGCCAGATGCAGCGCCTACAGCCCAGCCACTGACATCCACAGCTAAAGGCAGTTGCATGGGGACCTGCTCGGGTGTATTTGAATTTGAGATCTTGGCTGACAGCTTTGGTGGGAAGACAGGTGGGAGAGACTCAATCACACACAGCCATCTGCTGGCGAGGGGGACACCGCATCCTGACTGCATGGGCAAGGACCATAGGATGTCTTACACCATCTTAGCTATAGTAAGGTGGCTCCTCTAAATTGAGGGAGAGAGGAGGCTGTTCTGGAGTCCTTGTGGCTCTTGCAATCTGGAGGTTGGTGGGTGTGGGGTCACATGCCTGTAATCCCAGCATTCTGGGAGGCTGAGGCAGGAGGATTGCAAGTGTGAGCTCAGTCTGGGCAATTTTTGCTAAATTAGTGAGACTCAACACAAAATTTTAAAAACTTAAAAAGTCTGGGGATATAATTCATTACAGAGGCCCTGGGTTCATTTTACTGCATCATAAACAAACAAATACAGGCTGGGGAGATAGCCCGGCAGCATAAGTGCCTGTCTGGCAAGTGCAAGGTTCTGATTTAAAATCAGTAAGTCAATCAATCAATCAATCCCAAACTTCAATAAACAAAACCCCAAGGAGGGCCATTTCTCATCTTTTCAAAATGGTTGATTAGTGCAATCTTTCTAATAATAATTTTGTAAAGATGTACCAGATGCATGTATAATGTCTCATTTTTTAATCTTACTTGATCTAGGTAGGAAAAAAAATCAAAATTCATTCAAAGGTGTGGTGAGGCACAGAGGCTTGGTGACCCCCAGGACCCTTCTTGGGTCACCTGCACTTCTGCATCCCACACTTCGCAATTGTCACAGACACTACCAACACTGGGTCCCATCCAAGGAATTCTGTCTAATGATTTTTTTTTCCAAAGTAACTTTCCAAGTTGAGTTTCACAGAGAACTTTCACAAGGGGATTTTATGATTGTGCCTCCCAGTTATGGACAATGTTTAGTAGTAACCTCACAACTCAATCAATGAAATAAGATTAAGCACATTCTCCAACTGCCCTTGCAGTATTTTATGCAAGCTAGCAAAACAAAAACAATAGTCCAAATCAATAAAGCTTGTTCCAGTTCAATACATGACCAACAGCGCCATGTTCATAAATGCACGTATGTGAGCAGTTTTGTTCTCAGTCATCTCCCTTTAGCAGAGAGAAATACTGAGGTGGAAGAAGCTCAGTGAGTCCCTGGGACTCAAAGCAAGGAAAAGTGAGTTCAGTTGAGGCCCTTGGCTCCCATCCCCTGGCAAGCAGCTGTTTGTCAGGTGTTTATATTCGGCAGGGCCTGGAGAAACTAGAGCAATTAAAAACAAAAAAGCCTCCTATCCATCCATAGCATTACTCAAGCCTAGCTGGGTTTGCAGCTTGTAATGTGTTATTTATTTTGGGTTTTAATTGCTGGCAGCCCCAGAAACATTAGTGTTATATATAGTGCTAGGCTCAGCAGGAGTAATTAAAAGGCGGGGGCCTCGTGGTCGGTAGTAAAATACCAAGTGCAGACTGTTTAAGAAAAATGTGCCATTGGTTTGTCATCAGCAAAACACAGGGTGGTAGGGAGAACAGAAGCCCGGCAGAAAAATCATAGAGAACAGGAAAAGGGTTATACACAGGCTGATGTTTGAGAGAGAGGACTGATTTTGATCAACCTGCTAAGGAGCACTGAGGCTTCAGAAAAACAGCAATGTTTATGAGCTGTAGCGACAGGCATTCAGGTCTGCAGATTTTATGTAAAGCTCCTGAAATTCCTTCCAGGCTGGTATGTATGTTTCTCTCAATTTTCATTTACAAAGGGCATGAACCAAGGACAAGAGAGCACAGCCCTTTCCTGCCCAAGGAAGAAAGTACAGCCCTGTACTTTGTGTGCTTCCCTTCCCTTCCCTTCCCTTCCCTTCCCTTCCCTTCCCTTCCCTTCCCTTCCTTTCCTTTCCCTTTTTCCTCTCTGTCTCTCTGTGTGTCTGTGTCTTCCTATCTGTCTCTCTTTCTGTCTCTTTCTCTCTGTCACTTAGAGATATACTCTTGTTAAGTCACTAAGTTGCCCAGGTTGGGCTCTAACTTTTGATCCTATTGCCTCAGCCTCCCAGACTGCTAGGATTATAGGCATTGTTGTGCTGTATTTCTGTTGGTCATTCCTGGGAGTCAGATCACAAGCAATTTGTTTTTCTTCTGCTTTCCTCATGATGTTTTTAGAAGGGAGAGGAGGAGGAAGGAAGGTAAAACAGAAAGGGTGCTGGGAGTTCACTAAAAAATCTAGAAAGGAAAGGAGGAAGAGAGACAGTAGTTGAACCGTCTTGTGTGATTTTACCACTTTAAAACTAAAATGAACAAGCCTCCAATAGACTTAAACTTTTCATAGCATGTGAAATGTGGCCCTGTGCATGCACCCATAATATGTACAGTACAGAGCACTAAGGCAAAGCAGGAAAGCCTCGCTTACTTAACTAAATTTCAATTCACACAGAAATATCAAGTACCTAGTAGGATGTCTTATTATACAACATCTTCCACTGAATGAACACATTAAAGACAACAGTAAAGTCATGGCTAAATAGTGCTCAGAACAGGTATTGCTCCACCTGCTCTTGTTGGCTAACTTGGTCAGTCCTCCAGCAACAGTGTGTGGTTAATGTCACTACGCTCATCTTATAGGAAAACTGAGGACTACAGCACTTAAGAAACTTGCTCAGGCTTTTATATAGCTAAATATGATGGGATGGAGCATGTGTTTTAATTCATAATCTAGTGGTAGAGGAAGATAACCACTCTACCGTGCCCATGATGGGATTTTGAGCAGTGATTACCACTCTCTCCAGGACCCTGAATATTAACATCTCAAGCAGACAGGAAGCATGGTGGGCTTGTCTGAAGGTGATGAGTTTTCAAAGGGAAATCCTTTCTAGGTAGGCATGTCCAGGAAAGGTAATGGGTTACAGGTGCATCTAGAGCTATTAGTCATGTTGGGGACCAGGCACTTCCCACCAATGGGCTTCGTAAGAACAAATGTCCAGAAAATAGTCTGGGCCTGTGCTGTGGAGGGTGGGCTTCCTGAAACAGGGCCACTGTGTTCCACTGAACAGACTGTGGCCCGAGCAGGGCATTTGGAGAACGGGTTTGAAGTCTAATTCTTGCTTCAAGTACTTTTTGAGAGACTGTGTATCCAGAGAAGTCCAGAGAAGCACACACTCCCCAGGCTGTGTCCCTTCTGGTCTCTATCTGTCCAGAGGAGGGCACCTTCCTAATTTGGATCATGAATTTGCACCATGGAATCCTATGGGCTACACCTCAGTCCAGACATGCTAAGCAGAAGAATCCATCACTCCTATTTGCTAACGTGCTTGGTCCAGAGCCAGCAATAGATTTTTAACTACAGCTATCCAAATAAGTAGAGAAGTAACAAGAAAGAGGTTTAAATTTTTCATGGAATTTTACAATTACTCGGCTCTAAATACTGGCAAAGTATGAAATCAGCCAGCTATCTTGCCCAGTGTAAATTGATACCAGAAGGTAAAGATGAAATAAGATACTGATGCCAACAAAGAACATGATCAAAGTAGAAACCAAATGTGTAGGCTGTCCAGTGTCAATGACCAAGACACCTAGAAAAGCCCAGGTGGTACCTGGGTGCATATTATTTTATCAAAGTTTATTTATTGACTTTGAATGTATGTGTGTGTAGTGCTGGGGACTGAATCCAGGGCTTCATGCATGCTAAGTATGCACCCTACCAATGTTGCTGCATCCCTAGCAACAGTTCTTAAATTTTACTTTCTTTTTAATTAACGTGTAGAAATTATGCCTACTTATGGGACACAGTGTGATATTTAATATGCATATAAATGTATACTGAACAAATCAGGGTAATTAACATTTCTGTCTCCTTATCGTCGCTTTGTGTCTGGAGCCTTTCAGCTCCTCCCTTCTTAGTTTTCATCAAATATAAGATAGGTTATTTCCTGCGGCAGTCATTCCTATATGAGAAAGAACATACAGTATTAAACTTTCTTGTTCAGCAGATTATAGCGCCTAATTAGGTAGAGCACAGAACCCCGTGTTCGAGCCCCCACGTGTGACACTGGCCCCGTCCCCAGGGCATGCTGAGATGCTGATTGAAACTGGTCATGGTGGCGCGTGCATGTAATCCCAGTGCTTGGCAGGCTGAAAACGGAGAATCACTATGAGTCCAATCTACCTGTAGACCCTGTAGACTCTGTACTAACTACAGTAAAAAAAAAAAAGCCTTTCTGAGCCTCACTCTTGAGGATGCTTTGCGACAGAGCACGTGAGTGGGTCAGAGTCCTACTTCTGTGCTCAGACAAGCATGCAGGAAATGAGTGAAGAGCAGGGTTTGGACAAGGGGCTCAGCCACCCAGCTCTGTGCTTTTTTTCCGCCTCTGCTTTCCCCTGACGGTTAGCACCATGCCTGGCCACAGCAGGCCCTCCATTCCCGTTGCTTCTCTGGCTGTCAGCCGGTCCTTGGGCTGTAAGGGATCTGAAGGGCTCCGTGGTGCATGCACTTTGCCAGTGCCAACTTCAGGGAACTGAAAAGGGAGAGCGCTGCTCACAGCTGAGCGCGTGAAGCTTGTCAATCAGGGGCCCTTAAAAACCCAGTGGGGAAAAGCAAATCTAATTTCTCCTCTCGGCTTTACCTCAAATGCATCGCAAATTGGAATCACTTTGTGTCCGAAGGCTCATTAGAAAATGCTTCTGAAAGGCAACACAGCCCATTAGGGCTCATTCTGAAGAGTGGTTTTTATGTTCTTCACATTTGTGTCTATATTTGTTAAAGATCAAGTTCAATTTTTGAAATTGCCAGATGTCTTGGCTCAGCTACTGAGTGTAAGTCAGAACTCTTGGGGGATACCCCACTTGGTAATAATAAAGTTTCCCTCCTCTACTAAAGCCCAGTGTTTTAGCCGAGGGAATCATTACTACTGCTTAGAAATCAGAACTGCAGATTGAATTAATTTTATCAAATTCATTTTCTATGAAATGACCTATCTCAAGTTTCAGTAAATTTAACTGATCTCGCCTGCCTCATTTAGTCCAAGTGGTAACAGGGCAGCTTTCTGGATGGTTGCTCGTGCTCAGGACTTGTTATTGGAGGCCCTCACACCTCCTGCACCTTTCCATTCTCTTTCCTGCTCCTTATCACTCCTTAACCATTGGCATTTTAGTCCTGAACTTTAGAACAACTAACATGGCACATTATGTTCTCTAATCTTTTATCTTTATAGTTTGTGGTACTGCAGTTGGAACCCACGGCCTTCATAGTTCATAGTAAGCTACATCTCCAGCCACCCCCTGCACGCACTTTTGAAAAAATTTTGAGAACTCTTGTTAAGTGTCTAAATTTCCCAGGCTGAGCTTGAACTTGCAGTCCTCCTGTCTCGCACATGCTTAGATTATAGGTGTGTCTTGCCAGACCTGACTTACCTTTATTTTGATTAACAATAATTATACATATGTGTGGGCAATGATGTACTCTACCAATTCATGCATACATTGCATAATGATTCTATCAAGATAATTAGCATATCTGGCACTTTAACGGTCTATCATTTCTTTAGGATGAAAGCGTTCAAACTTCCTTCTACCTGCTTTGAAATGTACAATGCATTATTACTGACTGTACAGAGCTTACTCATCCTGACTGTACTCATGAACCAGCCTCTACAGCTGGCTCTAGCTTTCCCCTTCCCTGTAGTGACTACTCTTCTATTCCCAATGTATAACAGGGTATGTGTGGCGGTGAACCAGTGGGTCAAAGAGACAGCTGCATGTTTACTGCAGCACTAATCACAACACCCAAGATGTGGAAACAACCTAGACATCTGTCCATGGATGAATAGATCAAGAAAATATGGTGTAGAAATGGGGTGGGGTCACACACAGCCATAAAAACATTGAAATCTTGTCAACTGCAGAACCATTCATGAGTCTAAATGATAATATGTTCAACAAAATAATCCAGACAGAGAAAGACAGGTGCCACACCATTGCATCAAAATCACGTAGGATCTGAAAACGTTGATCTTTAGTTTTGGCTACAAATACAGCAGAGTGGAGAAATGAGACCACAACTTTCTGATGTCAGTTTCCTCTACATTCCTCTGTAATGGACAGGGAAGTCCACTTAGGTCCCAGCAGTGGGCCGTGCTGGAGCCTCAGACTGGAGTGGGAGAATGGCTCCTTGGAGTGACCAGAGGCAGATGAAAACAGGAAGACAAATAAAAATTGTTTTCAGGACAGAGGTCCAAGGGTAAGAAATGGTTTCCTGTGTGTTCAGGACCAAGGACAAGCCTGGGAAAGGCATTACTAACTTGAGCAAGTCCAGGGGAAGAGAGAGGCTGCAAGAAGAAGGGAAACCAGATACTATCAATGCAGGTAGGGGGGCTGGACTGTGCTAGGTCTTGCTGAGTCCTGTCCCAGATGGTAGGTTGGCCTGGTTTTAAGGCATTGACTATCTATGGACACATTGCTATTACAACATTTAATACAGAAATTAGACTTCCAGGCCCTCTGAGCACCATATTTTGGTTCACAGACTCCATTATACATGAACTGCTTCCTGATTTTTTTAGTTAGTGGATGTCTTTATTTGCTATTAGCAGTTGTTCATAGAAATTTCCCAGGAAGTTAAGCCCAGAGGCCTTTGAATTCAACCAACCAAACCAAGGAATGAATAAATGAACAAAAGAATAAGCAATGGTGCAAATTTTCTGGGGCTTCCATAGATAATAGATACTCTAAAACTGCAGGGCTTAATAAGGCCCTCAGAAATTACTTCCTCTGATTAAATCAATTTTAACCATTGGAAGTAGCAAGCCCTAGAGATCCGAGGCATCAGCCACGCAGTGATAGTCCTTGAGACCAAGACCAGGTCCCCTGCCTATTACAGGTGTCCTTCACGGCTGTTTCCACTATACAGCCTTTACCGTTGCCATGTTTGTATTCCAATGTTGTTTGGCTTGAATGCAACTTCAAGCACTCAGAGGAAATACTTCATAGAAGTTCTGTATGTTCGGCTCACTATTTTGCAACTACCTATGATATAGGCAGAATATGTACTCATATTCAATCCTGTTTTTGAAGGCAGGAGAATCTCTATCTGTAGCTTCCCTCACATTCAGTTCTGGTATTAGAACTGTTTGGTTCATAGTTAAAGAAAGAAGGAGGGCACAGTAGCTAATGGTTTGTGAGGCAACAATTTCTGGATTCAAAGCACAGCTGAGTGTATTCCTAGATGTGAGCTAAGGACAATTTTTTTGGTGTGTCACTTGGTTTTCTCAACTGCAAACAACAAGAACAACGGAGCCCACATCTTAGTGTTTGAAAATATATATGTTTTCAAAAAGACAGTGACTTATTAAAATATAATAAGAAAGCATTTACTCAGGGGTAGACTAGCATTAAGATAGTTGTGAAGGAGCCAACAATAGGGCTTGATAATGGGAAAAAGAGACTGGGGTCAACTCCAGATGCAATTTGAGTGAGTGAGAATTTATAGCCAAGGAGCAGGAGGGAGTGAGGGACCTGTACAAAGGGAATTACCAAGAGGAAACATGAGAGACAAGGGGACTCTGGCTGGACCAATCTAATGAACAGAACCTACCAGACCAGGATGACAAGGCTTCACTTGGAGGATGGTGCAGGATGGGAAATTTGACCAGCTGTGAGGAATGGGCAGATATTAAGACCCAGGAAGTTCTTGTGTCTTTACATGATTTCCTGTTGTACCAATAGAGCATAGTTTCACTAAGATGGCTACAATTTCAGCATGTGATAGGAACTTTTCAGAGATTTATGAAAATAACATTGAATATGTGGTGTCTCCATGTGGAAATGTCATGCAGTTCATGACTATATAGTATAGGGAAGATGCTTTATTTAGTTTTTTGAGGTTATCAATAAGGTCGCCGTTTCCTGTTCATTCCCCTTTGCTCTCCTATGTCCCAAAACTCCTCCTAAAATGATTGCCCAAGTGAAGTTTTCTCCTTTATGAGCTGGAACATTTCTCCTTAGCCATTTGACTTTCTCCCTCCCTAATCGGGGTGATTTCAGGGTGCTGTTGGTGCTTACCACTTCGCTTTGCATCCTACAGAGGCCTGGGTGACTGACTCCCTCTGCCCTGACACAGGGCCCATGCTCTTTTGGAAAGGACTCCTGGAAACATTGTTAATCACATTATTGAATTGGATTTTACACTGGGCATGAGTTGGCAGGGCTAGCTTCATGGACCAGCAACCTGTGCTTTCTCCCGGGGCCTTGTGAAAGACTTCATCCAGACTTGTATAAATGCTGTGCTGATTCTGTCTTAAAATTCTTTATAATTCTTACTACATTTCAACTCTTCTTGAACAAAGCCCCCCTAAAATTTTATTTTGCACCGGGCGCAAGAAATCATGTCATAATTATCATGTGAAGTTATCATGTGAAGACTTGGGGAAGCTGTTTATTGATTATACTTGTTGGAATGATGTAAGTGCAAAGAAGGAACTTATTGAAAGGGATACACAGAGAGGAGGGGTGCTCTGGACTGCAGTGGAAGTGCTGCCCGTTGGCCATCATGGGAATGCTGACTGCTTGTTCCTTTAGGAGGGACTTACTCCCTTTGGAACTGAGACTTACCAGTGCAGAGTCCTTATAGGAAGAAATTCTAGAAAATGTCTTGTATTTTTTGTAATAACTTGAAGTAATGCCCTTAAGAAAACCTGAGTAAGGTCAACTCAAGCTCAAAGCTGCTTGTGTGGTGAGGGTCACATGGTATCTGAAACTAGAACAATATTCTGGTTTACCTAAATGAAGCCAAAGGAAGCTGGCCAGGAAGCTGTCCAATTGATGGCAGGACTCTTGGAGCAGCCCATTTGCATTGCACACAGGGTCTGTGAGGCTAGGAGGAGTCCCTGAGGTTCTTCGGGCGTGTCGAAGGTCACAGAGTCACTTGCAGGAACTCTGCGAAGCTGAACGTACTGATCACTGTATCTTTGAGTGGCCTAAGGAGTCTTAATGTTCATGCATTTACTTAACGGGGTAGATAACTCAGATGCAGTACGCCTTTTCTTAGGAGACTTGTAGACCATTGATTTCATTCTTACAGCAGCAATCCCCAGTCAAACTGCATAGCTTTCTCTCCCATTCAAGATTCTTCATCTCTGAAACAAGACGGTGTTATAGCAGAGCTGTTGTGGAGATAGATTTCTACATCTGAAAACATCATGTACCTAAATATAATCTTCTATACAAAGCAGATGGATCTTTTAAATCAGATTTGCTGGAGGAATGTGTGTGCATGCATAATGCTGGTTCACTTGAAAAGTGACTGCAGCGAAGTATCTTTACAGGGTTATTTTACCTAGTGTTTAAAATACAATTTTATTTTGAAGAAAGTTGGCTTTATATTTTCTTCCTTGAAACGTCTCCTAGAAAGGTGTGGATACACTCTATCCATACCATGAAAACGAATGACAAAAGGGTGGCTACAGGAGGGGGAGTGGTATCTTTACAATATTTTTTTTTTAACAGTTAAGCATCCATATGAAGGGAAGATCAAAAATAATACTAATCCCACTCATGCCACAAATTCAATTTTGTGGGAAAGTTGGGAAACAACATGCAACTCATAGAGGAAAAAAGCGAAGGACTTCTTCATAAGGTACACCTAATTCCACACTCCAGTCCAGATACAACCACTCTCATGAGTGTGGACTGTATCCTTTTCTATCCTTTGATACAGTATGTGCTTTCTTTAAAAAAAAAAAAACCTTCTTATTCATACCTATTTTCCATACATAATACTCATATTCATCAGAGGGAATTTTACACCATGCATAATATATCTTAATTCTGTTTTTTTCTACAAATTCCCCTCTCCTCACTTCCACCCATATGTGTTTTCTTGTCTTACGGGCGTGGGCGGGATGGAGGAGGATGGCGGAGTCGGCCGCGCTGTCTCTGGCCGGTTGTCTTATGAATATAAAACGTTACCACATAAATTCAGATGTGCAAGAAATATCGTGTTTTCTCATTTTCCAAGTCTCAGTGCATTAACCAACTCTCTGAAAGTCAAGTTGGAAGAAGATTTAATTTTAGACGTCTGGGAGTTGCATTGGGTATATAGTGGATCGCAGCAAAGGCAAGTCATGACAACTGCCCTTTGGGAGTTTGGCCACTGATTTCCAAGTTTACTCCTCAAATCCCTTGTCCTTGGGCCTTCATTGTCTTCCAAATTATGCCAGTCTGCTTTCTCACCACTAGGACAAAATACCCTCCTTTAAAAGGAGGACAGGTTTATTTTGGTGCCTGGTTTCAGTCCACAGTCAGCTGGCTCCAAGGTAGAAAGTGCATCACTGAAGAACTTATCAGATGAAAGCTGCACTAGTCATGGTGGCCAGGAGCCGGAGAGAGGAGGAAGGTGTTGGGGCGGGAGACACACCCTTCCAGTTCGCACTCCCCATGACAACCTCTTCCAAGCAGGCCCCACCTGCCTGCAGCACTTGTGGCTGCTGGACTCGGCTGACTCCACCTATGGGGATGGTGCTCCCTTTGGACAAAGGCCCCACCTCGCAGCACATGAAGCTTGGGGGAAACATTCTTTCTCTAAACCATTATATTTGCCTAGTTTCAAAGGAGAAAGAACACGGTAGAGGGACACAGCAGAGGAAAGCTGTGCAACCAGGAAACAGAGAGAGAGAGACAGAGGGAGAGAGAGACACAGAGAGAGAGAGAGAGAGAGAGAGAGAGAGAGAGAGAGAGAGAGCAAGGAGTAAAGAAAGACACCATGGACAAAAATGGACTATTCCATGGTATGTCTCAGGCACCAGCTTCCAACCAGGCCCTTCTTGCTAACACCACATTCACATTCGGCTACAAACTCATCAGTGAATGAAGTCACAGATGGGACCCAGTCACCTTTCAGATGTATAAGACTTTGGAGAACATGTGGAAAACATTGTAGGTTGAAAACATTCTGCATTGTAGACCTAGACCTCAAGGAACAAGATGCTACTGTCTCTCATATTTCTGCTCTTCCTTTGGCAAGACTGCTAAAGAGTGGGTCCTGAGTTCCAACAAACTGCAGAGTTCTCTCTTCCTGCTCAACCTGTGGTGAATGTCTTCTCTACATCTTTACCTACAATTGATTTTTCTGGTTTGCCTGCTCAGGGACCCAGCACCATTTCTTTTTTTTTTTCTTTTTTTTTTTTTTCCATTTATTTTTATTTTATTGAAATACAAATGTCAATCAGACAGTTTCAAAACACCTTAACCATACAGAGTTGATGAATTAATACATTGCAAACTGTTTTCATAACGTTTTGGTATTGAACAAGGTGTATACATGAAATTATATTTACAGGTTTTTTTATAGCTGAATTATATCAAAGATTCAATAATTATTTACCTAGTGGATGACCATAGCACTAAAAGCCGACATAATATCCTGTCCAACCACCATTAGTGCAGATCTTGCCTCTCATAGAATTATGTAGAAGCACAGCGTTATCTATCCCAACTGTACTGTCTA
>PVKA01027535.1:0-30420 GCA_004027165.1 Ctenomys sociabilis
TCATATATATATATGTGTGTATGTGTGTGTATAAAGGACAGGGAAGAAGTAATATAAAGTCAACAGTAAATAGAAATACACTCTTTAAAGTTTCTAATACTAGGAGAAGATATCATGTGATGTCTTTTACATAAATTGTAATTCAAAGATATAGTATCAGTGTTAAAACAAAAAGATTAAGAATTATTCAGAAAACTACTAATTAATTAAAAATCAAATGTTTCAAAACCATTGAACTAAGAAAATGTTTTTATGACAATAAAGAAATACTAAGAATAAAACATAAGATAAATGATGGAATGACAAATAAATGACTATTGCTTCTGACAGTTGGGGGATAGGATATCATACAAAGTTCTAGTGTGTTGTGGACATGGATAATGACCATGACACTTACTGATGACCGGGTGTCACTCGTGGAACTGAGCTACAGCTATTTCCTTGAAAACCATCCTGTAGTCCCATATGGAATCTTGACCTATAGGGTACAAGAGAAGTCCATTTGTAGAGTATGCTGTATACACAAGAATAACTGAAATACTACTATTGTATATGTCTTATTCTCCTGTGTTTGTTTTCCCTATTTGGTGGGCTCTTTCCATTCTCTTTCATGGGGTTGTGATCATTTTGCTCCCTCTCTAGAACATCATTTAGTAGTCTGTGTAGGCTTGGCTTTGTCGTTATGCAATTCTTTTTTTTTGGTCTTTTTGAAACAGGGTCTCACTATGCAGTTCAGGCTGGCCTTAAGCTCATTTTGTAGCTCAGGCTTGTCACAACAATCCTCCTGCCTCAGCCTCCTGAGTGCTGGCAATTCTTTAGTTTTCTTTGTCATGAAAGTGTTTTACTTCTCCATTATACTTGAAAGAGAGTTTTGCAGGGTATATCAGTCTGGGTTGAAATTTGTTTTCTTGCAAGACTTGAAGTACTTTGCTCCATGCTCTTCTTGACTTGATGGTTTGTGAAGAGAAATCTGCCGTTATCCCAATGGATTTCCTTTAAATGTGATCTGTTTCTTTTCTTTAGCGGCTTTTTGTATAGTGTTCCTGTGCTGAATTTCTGGGATCTTGGTTATTATATGTCTGGAGAGGTCTTAATTGGGTTGATGTAATTTGGAGTTCTGTATGCTTCTGTTACTGAATGTCAGATTGTTGCCCCATATTTGGGAAGTTTTTTGCTATTACTTTAATCCATATTTTTTTATATCATTTGTATTGACTCCTTTTTCACTGATGCCTATGAGTCTCACATTGTTCATCTTTGCGTTGTCTTGCAGGTGTTGAATTATTTTTTCCTGCATCCTAGTTGTTTTTAAGAGATCTTTGTTTACTTTTTCACTAGCTGCAATGGTGTCTTCAAGGTCACAGAGTCTATTTTCGCTTTCACTTGAATGGATTTGCTAGCTTGTGACTGACTGAGGTTTTAATTTCCTGTATATCACTTTGGATCTGTTTCATACATCCTATTTGTTTCCTATATTGCTTATTCAGGGTATCCATCATTTTTATATTTTGCTCTATTTTTTTTTTAATCAGTGTTTTCTTTAAAAGCACTTAGTATTTCTTTGATTATAGTTAGCACTACATTTTTTACTTCAAAAATTATTTCTGATGTGATATCTTCTATACCTTTTTGCAGTTGATTCTTTACTCGCAGTGCTATTATTTCAGAGATTTCAGGTGTGTGATTTCCAGTTTCCTCTATGCTAGTGTCATTTGCATTTGATTGGGTGGACACCGGGCTTGAGACTGCTTTTTGTTCCTTCTCTTTGTCATTTTATGTCTGAGTTTTGATCCTTGGTGTAGAGCTTAGATAGAGTTATTACCTTAGCACCAGGTCTGGATCTAAGAAGTTCAAACTCCTTCAGGTGGGTATGGCTTGGGTCTGGCTGCTATGCTCCACTTCTTCCTTTTGCAGCCTTGCAGGCGAACCCTTTGTGTCACTCTGGCAAGATGTTCTGCTCCTGAATCATCTGGGTGGGTCTTGCCTCTAGCCTCTTTTCAGGGAGCTCTGCTGAAGGATTCCATGCTGGACCTGTGCTCTGGGTACCTTCAGGATCCTGGGGCCCTGGGTGGTGTCACTCACATGCTGTACTTACGCTTTGGGTTGCTTCAGGGTCTGGTGGCGTGGGCAGTCTCACTCACACATGGGGCCTGAGCTCTGCATCAATTCAGGGTCTTGTGGCCCTGGGTGGTCTCACTCACATGCTGGGCCTGTGCTCTGGGTTGCTTCAGGACTTGGGGACCTTGGGCATCTCACTCTCACTAGTCTATTTCTATCTGTCTATTATAACATGAATTAAAAGAAGTAACTTTAATTTTCAGACTTTACCTCATAGTTTTACTTCTCCTTTCACTTAAGTTCCTTCTTGTTCAGGCTCTAGTCCTTCTGGGTCAATCCTCATACAGATTCTTCAGTGACCTTCCTGATGTGGACGCTTTTCTTAATTTGTTCCAGGCGACTAGTAATTTATGAAGAGAATGAGATTCTCTTTCATGCACATTATTTTTATATTTTGGTTAGAATGAGAAAATTACTTGTAGTTGACACAGGGTTTTAGATTGTCAGAGTTCCAAACTTTAAACCCAGTTATATGTACTGCCATAATTTGAGTCCTTTGCAGTGAGGAGGGTAGAAGGTTTGCTACAGCAGTAGAACCCCTACATTTTCAATGTTATACTCAGTGAGTTTAGATAGTTTTCATATATATAATTCATTCTTGGTGATAGGAACTGGCAAGGTTAAGTTTTCAAATACTTGATTCTCTTGCTTTCTTGATTTTACCCTAGAATTCATTTTCAAGAGTTTGCTCATGACAGTTGTATATCTTTGATTATAAAATACTTTGTAGTATGAAAGGTATTACTTGCTGGAATACTATACATTTTACCACCATGAAATAGTCTATTAATGAAAAGTACTCTAAAGTAGAGAGTTCCTTAATTCTTTTTAAATAGGCCCAGGATTGCTACATTTGTTAGCTCATTATTTTTTTTCTCTTCCTCACTTCATATACAGTGTTTTCAATGTTCTCCAGCCAATTTATTACCAGGACTACATTTTTGGTTGAATACATTGGTTTATTACTCATCGCAGTAAGAGAAAATAATGAGGAAACTAGGAGCATCTCAGTAATAGAATTAATAGGATTTCATCTTATATTAGATAACTTTGAAGTTTAGGGAGGGAAGTGTCTAAATTAAATACCGCTAGGAAGTGAAAGGCAAAAGATTTATACAATCTGAAGAGAAAGCAGAGTAGTAATACTGCCAGGAAGTTAAAGTAGTTCTACAATTAGACATCACAGTATTAATTGGAAAGAGGGAAGACTTGACTGAGGCTAATGGTTTTAATTTATAAAGAAACAGAAGTCACTGAGAGTTTAGGATGTTTGGTTGTTTTTGTTATTTCGGAAGTCTCTATTGGAACATGGTTTTTGAATGGTACTGCTTTATGTTTCTCATAGTCACACAATATCTTTGTCTGATGTTAATAGTTTGGGAATTTGTTTATATTCAATAAGAAACTAAGAGTTAGCTGTGAATCCTATTCCATTTGTGACATCATTAAGTCCTAGGTGATACAGCAGGTCAGCTGCTTGACACAAGAGAGCTGCTTAATGACAAAAATAGGAAATACAGAGTGAAGTTTTATAAGGTTAAAAGTATTTATCTGTTAAAACAGAGTAGTTGAGAGTTACTTCAGAAACCATTTCTGCCATTCACAGTACGTGAAGAGATTCTTTTTCGTTACATTTTCTAGCCTCTAGAGATAGATGGATAAAAAATTTGAGGATTTTGTTTTCAAAAAGTTCTGTATATTGGGCCAGCAAGAGAGCTCATTGGACTAAATTGCCTACTTAGGCAAGCTTAGGGAAGCACAGGGCCCACGGTTTGATCCCTGGTACTATATGCTATGCCAACCTCACCCCCAACGTAGGCTGAGCTGGCCACAGAGTCTAGGCATAGTGGTGTATATCTGTAATCCCAGCACTGAGGAGGCTGAAAATAGGAGGATCACTATGAGTCTGAGTTGTGTAGTGAGATCCTGTAACAACCAAATATGTTAAAAAAAAGTTTTATATAGTAGTTAGAACATTAAAAGAATGAATTGGAAGAGGGAAGCTAGGGAGAATTGATGTAGAAGAAATATAACTTCCAGCTTGTTAGATGTCAAAGGTGTGGAGTTTATGGTCTTTTGACATTGAGGGATGAAATTGTGAACCAAAGAAAGAAGTTAAGAGACTTTTATTGGAAATAAGGAGACGATGAATAGCTCATGATTTACAGGAGTGGAAATTTCCACCCCAGTGGGTGGTCACAGAGCCCCTTTATCATTGTAATTTATAAAGCAGAGTCACAACTGGTTCAGACTATAATTAACTTATAAGACTACAAGTATAGTTGCTTAGCTAATATTGATCCAGTAGGGAAACAAGTCACATGGTTGGGTTACATGAAAAGAACTAAGGCAGTTTTGGGAAGGGATGGGTCCAGATGTCGTGGTCTGCTATCTGGGTGTCTGATGCCTATCTGGACTCACTGGACCACATGCTAATTCCAAGTTAGTGTTTGTACTCTAGAGAAGCAGGTACACCTGGCCATTTCATCTTCATCTTAAGGCCTGGCCTTTTTGAGATGTGCTACCAGCCACAGTTCTGTTGTTTTTATTTTTTGTGTATGTGCTGCCTTCCTTGAGAGCCTAGACTCTTTCTGGCTATAAATTAATTTCTGTCTAACTTAGCTCCTATAATAAAGGGAAGTGGTTACCATGGTCTCAAAGTGTCAGTTTTATCATATGTCATAGTGGGTTTTCAGTGGAGCCAGTTCACCATCCTCTGTCTTACATTGGAAATGTTGTATAAGGAAGTGCCAAACTCCCATATCCCTGTCCTAGTGGCCTTGCTTGTTGTCTCCTCTGTGGCTTTAATGAAATAAAAATAAAGATCATGTGCAATACAGTTCAACAACTGCAGCAAGATATGTACTATAACTATAGTGATGATATAAATGAAAAAGTATAAATTTGCTTAAATTGTTCAAGCAGTGTTCCTTTGTTGTTTGCCAGATAAAACTCAAGAGCTTCAAGGCACAGTAGAAATTATCTAATATCTAAATAAGGATGGTTTGCATGGTCATGAAATTATGGCCATTTAGTTAATGCTGTAACTAGTTGCTTCTGATTTTTGCTTCATTTAAAAGAGTGCTTTTGCTTGCCAGTTTTTTGTTTTTTTTTTTGTTTTTTTTTTTGACAGTGTTGGATAGAAAGAAGATGTTGAACCTGATTTAGTAAACTAGAATTTACTTTTGTGTTAAATCTTCAGCTCTTTGAAGATAAAAGGGCTCCTTAGCTTGATAATCGACCTCTTAATTGAGATTTATATATGAAAGAATTCAAGAAAAACATAAATTGTTAGACTTTAATGTTATCCAGATAGCAATGAGTGTTTAAAAAGTACATTGTGATATATTTTTTTGTTGGATAGTATAAAGACATCGTATTTGTGTAAGTCCTTGTGTTAAAACCAGATTTCCTTAAGAATTATTTTCCTTTTATAGGTAGTAGGCCATCTAATGCAAACTTGCCCTCAGTTCCCACAGTTGGTTCTGTTCTCCAAGACCCAGTCTCAAATATGAGGTATGTAAGCCTTACCTTTTCATGACCCTATCTAGGTACCTTTTTCCTCCCTAATTTCTTTTTATTCACCCTTCCCTCTTTCCCTCTTTTTTCCTACTTTTTTTTTTTTTTCTTTTGCAGAACCAAGGATTAAACTCAGGCTCTTGTGCTTGCCAGGGAAGTGCTTATTCTACTGAGATATACCTAGCCCCTTTTCCTACGTTTTCACAGATACGACATTTATGGGCTTGGGATTATTTTAGAAGTTCATTTTGTTTTAAAATATATGAGATGTAAAATGTTTATAAGAAATGGCTATAAGAAATAATAAATGCTATATGCAAAACAGATTTCATTTATTTAAACATATGGGTTAGGTTTCAAATAATTGCAAATCAAATGTTTGTAATTTATTGTTTTTCCTACTAAAATGATGAAATAAAGATAGCCAGTTTATCAAAGTCACTATAATACTGAGTTATAGCTAGATTACTGTCATTTAATTTGGTTTAATTGGAAGTATGAATTTCAAGATTTAATTTGGAATGCTGTGCACATGGTTTTCACTATTACAGCTTCAGTGGACACAAAGGTCTGGACTTTCCTTACTATATTGCAGAAATGGTACTTCACAGTAGGCCTCGGGAGTATCAGTTTGTATTTGTGATATTACTCAGAGATAAGATTTATGACATACAGTATATAGTATTAAGGGTAGTACTTGTGAGGCATGGTCACTGAGAGCAGAAACTTATGTAAGTTTTCATTGTAGCTTAGTATCAGGGGCATAGTATAAACTGGAATATTCCTAATATGAATAAATAAGTAGAAGGTAACTTATATTATGTGTTTTGCTTGTAAGTCCATGACTATGTCCTAATTTCCTAATATATGGGGAGCCTTTGAAAAACTCATTGAATGTATAGATGTATGTATATATTTACACATTCATAGAAATTATATTTAAATTGAGCTCATTATAAATGTCCCCATATGTTATAGAAATAAATAAAAAAGCATGTGAATTGCTTCCTTCAGTGGATACATATTTATTGAGTCTGTGTTAGAGCCTGTACCTGATAACTTAGAAGTGAAGACATGTTCTTAAATGCAAGGTACTGATAGTTTTGTGGTGAACAGACAAATTTGATGAACTCTTGAGCTTGTTGTGGTCATAGTGGAGCTGAAAAGAAAATGCTCTTAGCTGGTAAGTTAGGATTTCCACTAAGAACTGATACTTGTAAAGTTTGCCACCACAGTTGCCCTAGGAATCAGAATAGATCATGAAGAAAAAGGGTGTTGCAGGTGGAACAACTGACAGGCATAATAATAGTGATGCCTCTTCAGGTCATATTTTATTTTCATCTAATTTTACATTTGTATGGAAATGTATTTTATTTTAAAAACTAAAAAATTGAATAATTTGGGTAATATAATGTCTTCCCATTAGTATTACAGAGAGACTGGAACATGCTTTGGAGAAGGCAGCTCCTCTTCTGCGAGAGATTTTCGTGGATTTTGCACCTTTTCTTTCTCGGACACTTCTGGGTAGCCATGGACAAGAACTGCTTATTGAAGGAACAAGTGGGTGATTTTTATTTATTTACATTTACTTACATTTCACGATTAATAACTTAAAAGAGTAATAAACACACGGTGGTGTTTCTTTTGTAAGCTTTTGATAAAGCTTTTTGTGAGAGAAGATATACTCTGACTTTCTCCAGGCAGCATATACACTAGTTCAACAGAGGACAGCTTTTTAAGGAGTTAGTTTTAAGAATGTAGACTGACTTCAAGGGACCAGTCTTCACTTCTAAACTGGAACTTTCTAAGAAGCTACAGGACTTTTTCAGTGACGACAAGGAATTATTATTATTATTATTTTTGTATTTTAGGGAAGAGTCTACAGGGTGTTCAGGGTCTCACGACTAGACTGGACTCATAGTGATCCACCTGTTTACAGCCTCCCACAAACTGGGATTATAGACCTGCCACCATGCTGAGTCTCAATTGCCATCTCAGCAGGCCCTAGAAATTAATTTTTTATTTTAAAAGTTCTTTGGCTAGATGTAGCTTGGCCTCCTTATCTTTGTTCATGGTTGATTTAGGATAAGAAGCTTGTGTTCTACTCAAGGTCAAACATCCTGAGTAAATACTCCCATGTATACTCCAGTGTTTTTAAATATAACTTTGCAGCTTTAGTTGTCATATTTTTGTGTGTTGGTAGATAGATTCCCTAAATCTCTGCCTAAAACCTTGTAAAAAAGAAAAATCCCCTCTTTTTGAAGGTTTGGTAGGTTAGTAGTTCAAGATACCTATACTGGAGTGTTATGGAAATATGAGGTTTTTAAAATGCTTGTAGTGGAGTGTGAACCATGGTGTATTAGCCCTTCATTTCACTCTTAAAATAACTATTTAATTATTAAGCTTTAGTTACGAATTTCATCTCTGCTATAATTGTATATGCGTGGTCTCATTCCCAATGAGTCAAAAATTAGCAGTGAATTTATTTCAAAAAGAAAATTTTGGTTTTAGAAACATTCAGTTGCATTTTGGGTGACAATTTACTTTGAAATTATTTAGCTATGGACTATTTGATGATATAATGAAGGACTTTTATTAACTAAAAATTCAAAATTAATTGAATTGAAAAATTCAAGAGTATGTGTTTACAGGGTTTTCTTCTAATTTTTATTTCCAATATCAAACATTTATTTTTTATAATTGATATTTGACAGTTACACATTTGTGTTTATAATACTGATGTATTTCATCCAGAAAGTTTAGCATAACAGATCCAATATCAAGTCTCTGAACTTCTTTGGCACTTGAACATACTACACTGTCTACTTCCAACAAGTTTGTTCCTACTCTCTGCAAAACAATACATTAATTATTTTTCCAGTGAAACTGTGAAGTATTATTTGACATTTTGTAGCTCAGGCTGGTCTTGAACTCACAACAATCCTCCTGCCTTAGCCTCCCAAGTGCTGGGATTACAGGCCTGCGCCACCATGCCCGGCTATTTGACATTTTAATGACATTGATATTATGAGCATTCAAGTGACTAGTCATATGTAAATAAATATATGATGGACATAAATGGCCCAGATCAGGACCCAAGTATAGAAAGTTTGTTTCCTCTTGCATGACACAATAAAGATTATTGATCTAATTGTAGAAAACTCTGAATTTACTCACTGAAAGATGGTTTTGATGTTGCAGTAAATCTCAGCTTTTTGTCTGTGGGTTACTTTTTTTTTTTTAGGAAGAGGTCTACAGGGTGTTCAGGATCTCACTACTAGATCAGACTTGTAGTGATTCACCTTTTACAGCCTCCCAAGAGCTGAGATTACAGGCACGATCTACCACTCCCTGTCTTGGGGACTCTTTTGGGCCACCCCTACCCCCTGTGCCTACTTACAGGCACTTTAATCCACTGAGCTATTTGGCTGGCCCTTCTGGGTTACATTATAAGGAAAGTGGTAGGGTTTCAGACTAGCAGAGAGAGGGCTATATCCATGATGATAGATGGGCTATGTCCTACTGTGTCCCTCAGCAGTGGCAGAATTGTCTGATGAGCTATGTTCATTTTAGCTCTACAGAATCTACATTTTGGCCTGGTTAATAATCTGCTTGCCTAATGAACTGTATAAATGTTCTTTAGTATTTAGGCTACTATCATTTCTAACACTTGAGAAAAATAGCTCTATCTTAAGAAATGGTGGATAGAACAGCCTATTTGCTTTGAATGAAATTTGTAAAGCTTCAAAATGCCAAGATATGCCATCATGAGTTTGAGGCATTATTCAAAAAGGAAAGAAATAAATAGCATGAAAGTGCAGGAGGAAATAGGTAGGGTATATGAAGGGCCTTTAGTGGGGAAAAATAAAGGAGAGCTACTAGGAATTATTTTTAGAGGTTACATACACCTTGGAACCTAAGCTTGTGTTTGCCCCCCAGAATATAGAATTAAAAATTATAATTTTCTGTTTTTGTAATATGATTTAGTAATTTCAGGCTTGTTAATTATTGACATTGCTTTCTTAAGATTCTAGTTTTACAATTTTTTTAAATGAACTACTTCAGATTTTATTAATAATTAGAACTAAAGAATCCTTTTGATAGATATTAGCTATGTAAAAGTTCTTCTCTAAGAATAGTTTTAAGGAACCAAAATAAAACATAAAAGAGAAAATATAAATGAATTAATTTATAAGAAGTCAAGAATATGTAACACACAATGGCTTGCATTTCTGTTAAGGTTTAGTGTGAGGTCAGAGGTCAAGGTACTAATAAGAGTGTTTGGGATGTCTGCTGCCATGAAACAAAATGGAAACTTGATTGATAGCTAGAGGGTTGAAGGGAGAGAGTGTGGTGGAGAAAGCAAAGGTCAGGGAGCCATTTCCCTTCTCTGCGTGTATAACGATCAACTCTCTACAAAACGAAATGTAGATGATATTGACCAACATGGCATATGCTGTGCACATTTATATGAGTATTGTGAAATGTCATTATAGTGTAATAAATGTTTTAATATTTTGAAAGTTGAGATAGTTGACAAAAATATTGGTAGTTTTGATGTTAGTTTTAAAGTAACCATGGAGTACCTTCTTGAATAATATGGTCAGATGTGTTATAGGCGTGGATCTTAGAAAGATAATAATGTTGTATTTTAAAACAAATTCAGACAAAATTATGTAAAGAATTTATCCTGCTTTTTTCTTTATAATTTTATTCTCTGTAGGTCTGGTTTGCATGAAGTCTAGTAGTTCAGTCGTGGAGTTGGTTATGCTACTGTGTTCTCAGGTAAGTACAAGAGAATTAAAATAAATTCTCATGTGATTTTTTTTACAAGGAAATTCTATTTTTGCAATACATTTTGAGTTTTCTGCTTTATGTAATTTTATTTTTATCTTAAAAGCATTATTTTTTATCCTTGATATTAGCACATGGTTTTAAAACAAGTACTGAGAGAAACGACAGGTACATAAGTGAGAAACAATGGTTTTTATAGTCACATTAAAAATGTCTAGATCAAAAGATCTTGAGATGACTAAGTTTCTTTGCTGTATACATTAAGATTATAGAAACAGATTTATTTCTATATTTTGTGGAGTGCCACTCTGATTCCACTGGGAATCATGGTTTTACTTCCCATTTGTGCAGAGGTTATAAAATGAGTGATAAATAATTTTGAATCCTTGTCATTGCTAATTATTTTTGACATACACAGCAGACTTGGGAAAACATCAACACAAATGTGGCAGCCATCATAATAAGATGTAAAAAGTAATTCCTAAGAGCAAAATTACTTTGCATGTTCAGAATATTGTACTTAAAATGGTAAGCTTTGTGGCTTTTAAAATATACTTAAAAATCATTCATCTTATGATCATTTGTTTTTGTTTTGCATTTAATCAGATGAATGTTTTTATTGAGAGTTTTCTTTGTAGTATTTTAAAAGTGATATCTTGCTGGCAGTAAATTCCCCTACTTAAAACTTTAAAATAGTCCATTTTAATAGGAAGGGTATTGGTCTAGAGGTCAAGGGTTTTGACCCATTTCAACACCTTTGACCTTCATTTACAACCCTCATGGTTTACTTGCCTAATGAATGAGGATAATGCAAAATTAATGCTTCTTTGCATTGATTTATTTGTTTTAATGCCTATATTACTAAATTTACTTAGACTATGCTGATGGACATTTCATGAATACAAATTAAAGAATCATTCAAGGTGTGAAAAATCAATACTATGCGTTATCAGTAAAGTGCAGTAAGAACAGTTACTTCTAGAGATTACATCTGATGGATTTTTTTATGATTAAGTTGTAAGGAATACTCATTTTTTAGTGACTTAGTTTTAGAGTTTATGAGGATTATGCATTTGTAATTTAATAATCTTTAGAAATATTTTAAAGCTGATCAAATAAAATTTCCCATAAATCCATGAGATTTGAAACCATTGATATTTTTTTTTTATTGGAAATTAGCATAAACTATTCTTATTCCTACATGAAATTATCCTTTTATGAAGTGTTCACTTAGGGTTTCTTCATAAGAATATGTTTGTTGTTTATAGTGATACAACTCTAGATAGGTGAGTTTTAATCATGAAATCTACTTTCTAGTTTAGACTTGAATATATTTTCTGGCATTGGTAAGCTATTTCAGATGTTGTATATTATGTATTTGAATGTTAGAAGCTATAGAGATAGAGCATGACATGTTCGTACACACCTATTTGTCATGTGTGTTGTAGTGCTGCTTAATACTTACTCAGTCAAGTGAGATATAAAGATCACTTGATAGAATAACTTTCAAAAGTTGGAAATACTCAAATGTTTTTGTTTAAGTAACATACATTAGTGAGCATTTGAAATCCTTAGTATTTTTGATGAATTCTTCAAAAGTTGTATGGCATCTATACAAGATGTAACAGTGTGAAAAATGATGTGAAAAATGAAGCAAGAATTAGGTCCAGATGTATACAGATTGTTCCAGGGTGATAATTACATTTTTCACTTTGAATTTTCCTAATTCAAAGAGGTCACCTTGGTAATCACAAAAGTGATTTATTTTGTTAAGAAGTGGACTGTCTTTTTCTACATGAGCGCTTAAGAGATATGAAATTGAATTTCAGGTCGACATTTTGCAGATACTGGGTCGGGATGTCTTGAGTTTGATTGATAATTTTTTTTAGTTTGAGATAGGGTGGGAAGTAAAAAGCTACCATCTTGCTAAAATTTTAATTAATTTTTTAAGAGGAGATGGAGAGGATTGAGTGCCAAAGATCAAAAGATCAGGTCAAATACTCCTTTTTAATCACATAAATAATGGGATATGCTTACAAACTTAGCATCTGCAAATTTGATTTAGAACTTTACAAATTAGTTGGTGTTAATTTCATGACAATCATGTATGTTTTGATTATTTTTCTTGAATTCATCCTAAGCTTATTTCCTTTTTTTGTAACTTTCAAAGTACGGTGTTCAACCACATTTTATTACAAAAGAGAATTAGAGTCTAACTCTAAGAAATGGAATAATCACATGTAGCTTGCTTCCAGTAAGACCACAGAGTTTCATATCTCCTTAAAACTTCACCTAACATTATATTTTTCAGTTTTCACTCACTGGAAAGTTGATTTGGCACATTTTATATTTTGTATCATTTAAATTTTAACAGTGTTTAGGCAAAATGTTACTATTTAGAGTTGAAAGCTCTTTAGCAATAGTATTAAATACACGCACACATCCATATATTAATAATTATTATAGCAGTTTTTTTTTTGTGTGTGTGCTGTGGACTGAATCCAGAGTCTTAAACATACTAGACAAGTGTTTCACCTTTGAGCTACATACACAGCATGAATACCATACATATACATGCCATATTATAACATATAATGTATAAACCATAATTATATATGAATATGTTTATATATTGTTTATAGAATTGTTTATATCAAATGATTCAGGAACTAAGTAAGCTAGAGACTCATTTAAATTCCTTCATTTCTTAAAGTAAGACTGCATGTATTCTTCAGGAAAGTATATATTCTTCAGGAAAGTATATATCCAAAGTAGTTGAAAAAACTCCTAACTGTATTTCAGATTCAGTGTATCACAAGCATGTAACTCATTTATGCCCCATATTAGCTGTACATGTATATAAATCTGGTAGAAATCTATACACATTTAAAGTAAATGTTAAAACAAATATTTGAAGTAATGTTACTCTATTGTTCTATACTGTGTTTGTATCTTGCTCATTTGACATTAATATCATTTTTGAAAGAATTGACATTGCATTCAAGGCCACTTTATAAAAGCTTTACGTTGCTCATCCTAATTCAGTCTGACATACATTCCAATAACACTACCTCCCTTTTTGAGTTTAAAGCTAAATTTATGACTGCATTGTGAAGTGCATCATTTAAAAATGGTTTCAACCCAAAACATCTAATAAATAAATAATGTGTATGGCTACTCAGTAGTAGACTTCCTAGACTAGAAATCATTCCATCGGATACTCAACAGTCCACTATCGGAGAGGGCTGTCAGATAAATCTTGTGGTAGCTGCATTCGTGTCTTATAAATCACACATTATTGTCTGAGCCTTCTGCCAGGTCATCTATTCTTTTCCCATTTATCAGAAATGCATACAGTATATAGAAAAACTAGAAGCACTACATATAGTCTGATCCAATATCCTGAGTAACTAACTTGTAAAATTTAAAATATTGTCTTAATCTGATTTTTATTTAAGGATTTTTAACAGTTTAATACAGGTAGTTATTATTTGGGGAAATATTTTCTTCACAGAAAAGTAATAAGGTTTGGTTCTTTTTGACCTAGGTGTTTATGCCTCTAAACTATTAATTTAAAAATTATAATATTCATAAGATGAATAAGATAGTTTCATTGTTAATATTTTTATGTCAGTTTTTGTGTTAGAATTTTTTCACCATGAATCTTAATAGTAAAATGCATCTCTTTTTTCTTCTCTTTCCTATAATTTTCCTTCTTCAGTGCTATGTTTCTACTTTATCTCTAGTTTGTCCCTTCACAGTGTATAACACTAATGCTTTTCCTTTTGCCTTTTTGGTTCATGAACCTTTCCATCTCATAGTTCTATGGGTATATAATGAGTAGGTTATTAAGACACATTAAAAATTGACCATTATTCTCTTTTGGTTGCTTGAATCTGATTTATCACAATGAAATATTTACTTACCCCAATGTGCTATCAGATTAATGTCTTGATTTGTGCAAAATGCTCTTTTGATAATTCTTATTTCTTGGCTTTTTTATGTTCAAAGCTTTATCTTAGTTATTCCTTTCTCAGATCATCTATTATACTTACTTTCTCCCCTCTCCTCCCCTCTCCTTCCCTGCCTTCTCCTCCCCTCCTTTTTCCCTCCCTTCCACTCCCCTCCCCTTCTCTTCTTTCCCCTTCCCTCTCCTACCCTTTCCTCCATTTCCCTCTGCTCCCCTCATCTTTCCTTTTTGTTTTTATCATAACATCCACCAAAATATTTATCATGAATTATAATAGATTACTAATAATTTGTTGACTTGATTGTTCTTCACTATATTGTAGACTCTGTAAAGTAGTAGCTGTTTTTGCTTTTTCTGTTAAAATAAACTTAATCTAAGGGGCCAGTAGGGAATATGGGGAAGGGAAAAAAAATGAAGATATTGATAGGTATGTGTATCAATCTCTCAAAATGAAAATATTTACTATATATTGCAAACATATACTAATAAAAAGGAAAAAAATGTTTCTGCCTGTAAAAAAATAATTAATATCTAGCACAGTTTTTGATATATGAAAGTTGCTCAATGAATATTTATGGGGAAGATAAATCATTCTATCCCTAGCAAAATCACAGTCTCTTTGGGACAACTTTTCTTGCCTTCCCTGTTCCCCATGATTCTAACTAAATAAAGTATTCACTTAGGACTCTTACTAACCCATGGTATAGAAATTCCATGTTTATTTAGATTACTAGTGAGGTTTTGTTTCTCTTACATTTGGAGTGTAAGTTTCTTTTTTTTTTTTTTTTTTTGCTATAGCAAGTGTTTATTTTTTTAAATTTTATTGAGAAACTAATAACAATGACACAGTTTCAAAACCAATTAGTAGAACAGTTTCAATAATTAATACATTGTATACTGTTGTCTTCCTAGTGGTTATTCATAGTGCAAGGTGTGGACATGATATCCTGTCCACAAAGACTATTAGTACAAATCTTTCTATTTATTGTATCAAGAGGAAGTAGCTGTATATCTGTCCTAACTTTTGAATATACAGATAAAATGGTCCTTCATTTGTATCCCCTGTTTTTCTTTAGTTTTGTGAGAGAAGAGTATTCCATTGTAATAAATATTGAAGGTGCGTGAGTTCAGCAAAATTATTCCAATATAGTCCAGTAGTCCGTCATGGTAGTGGATTATCCGCAGAACTGGTGATGTGAGAAGTTGTTGACTTGAGCCTTTTACAGCTCAGCATATTAATATGGCTTTACTTTTTACACCTTGTTTTTATACTTTTCTGCCGGATGGTTAAAACCAAGATAAAGACCTATATAACAAGAAATGTAACTTTTGTATCTGCCAAGGTCAGCAAAATCCTCTCAGGATTTATCCTGAAACCCTGTACAGCAGTTTTTAGATCCTTTGTCAGTGCCAGCCATGTGGAGGAGTCACGGCCATTGCTTGACCAATTTGCTCTCTGTGAAATCCTGAGAGAATGTTTTCTCTCCATGTGATTTACCTTAGGCAGACTGTATATCATCGATCATTTTCCTCTATGGCCCCAAAAATCTGCTTGATCAAAAAATTTGGGACACAACTTAATTCCATGATGTTACAGTACAGGTTTTCCTATGTCCTGAGTCTTCACTGACCTTGAAAGGCTAGGGAAAAAGTGTTAGTGGTCCTTGCAGCCCTCCTTTTTCTGTTTTTTGGTCTGCAAACTTAAGTTCTTAACCCTTCAGAAGAGAAGATTATTATTACCCTACAATATAGGCAGTTAAGTTTAACCTCACTATTGTCTGAATATCAAACATCTTAGACATAATATAGAATAGGTATTTTCCATCAAGTAGTGATATGTTAAACTTTTGTCTTTACATAATATGAAGAAAAAAATTAAAAAAATAAAAAGTATTTAAAAAATAGGAATAAACAATTACATATTTTTACACAGAAATTTAGAAATCTTACCATATACAGCATTGTAGCAGGGCAGTCCTATGATATATTTTTTTCTTGTCTCTTGTTTTCATTTATTACCTTTTTTGTTTTTTAAAAAAACAAACATTTACTTGAGTAACAGTATGGCAGTAATTGGTATGACATGACAAGCATGGACTGTAAGTTTCTTGATGAAAAATACTTTTAATATTTTATGTCTAGTATTCAGCATAATTGTTGAAACATGTTTATATGATTATATGATAAGCAAATGAATGGTGACCTGGATCATAAATTGCCAGATTTGGAGATGGGGAGGTAGCACAGCAGCCTAAGCACCTGCCTGGTAAATATGAGGACCTGATTTGATCACTGGTATTGCATGCCATGCTGGCCCCAGAACCCCAGGTGTGTGGTGCCAGCCACCAAAATTGAGTGTTGTGTTGCATGCCTATTGTTATCCTGGCCCGGAGAAGCCTGACATGAGATCCCTATGAGTCTGAATTGTAATATATATATAAAAAATTTTGCCCTTATTTTACACTTTTGCGTCTTAAGATTTTTCAGATAAGGTATCAACATACATTTCAATAATTACTTTTTATACTGCTTTCATTTTCTTTAAGTTACATTGTTGTTTCTGAGTACTGTTGATATGTTCATTTATGAAAAACATCTTTGTTTTTTCAAATTTCAATTATGTTCACTTCTGTTAAAAGACTGCTTTCTAAAGGCACAACTTAAATCTAATAAATGTTCATGCAACTTTAAATATATAGATGAGTGAATGTTGACATATACAACCATGTGAAAACCTTCTTAATCCAGGCAGTTCCTTGTGCTTCTTTGCAATCAGTTCCCATTTCTGTTACCTCAGGTTGCACTAATTTATGTTATGCTGGATTAGTTTTACTTACTTTAGAAATAAATGAAGATTCATTTATTTTATGTGGATTTTGGATACTCATACTGTGTTATATTTAAATTACATATATTATTTTTCATTCAGTTATGGAAATTAAACTTTATGTGCACTAAAACTGTTCAGTATTTAAAAAATAATGTGGTTTTTAAAAAGGAGTAATTAAAATGAATAAAACAGAGGCTTGTTTATTTTTTTACCAACCACAAAGCAGAACATTTGACCATAAATTACTTAGTGAAAGTATATTTTGTACCTATAAGAAAATATTACATTATGAGGCTTTTGAAGATTAAACTGACACTGTTAGCTGTATTTTGTATGTTTACTGTTATGTCAGGCTGAGTTCTATGCAATATCTACTGGAAAAGTGATTAAAGTCTTCTCTTTAGGCATGGTGTAATATTATTTATTTATTCATTGACCAAGCATGTATACATTTTATTTTATATGAGCCCCTTCTGTTAATGAAATCATTATCTGTAAAATTTTGTAAGATAGATAATTCATGAGGACAAGAGATTGTAATACAGAATAGAATTTTAAAATTTTTAAAAATATTTTAATTTTAACGAGAATAAAACAATAAAAAACATTACAAATGATACAGAATTAAAAAACGATAGAAATTCAACAATGGTTGTTCAATTGCATATTGTTGTCTTTAAAGTAGTTGTTCAGAGCACAATGTAAGTATGTAAAATTGGTCAAAAAATTAAGCATTAACTGTCTTTTCAATCAAGCAATAGAAATTAGTAGTGCAGTTATCTTAGCTATCCTCTTTGTGTATGAATATATATATACATATATATATAATATATATATATTCCCCCCCCCCCCCGCTTCTTTCCTTTTTCCCATCCCAAAGTTTTTCTTTTTTGAGCAGTTTCTTTCTCTTTCACAAGGTCTATTTTACCATTCAGATTTTATTTTCTCATTCAGGTTCTTAAACTAGGGAGACAATACCATGTTTGTTTACACATGCAAGTGATTTAGTTCACTTAAAAGTATGGTCTCTGGTTGCATCTATTTACATATGAAAACTTTGAATTTGTCTTTCTTTACAGCTGAGTAACATTCCCCTGTATAAAAATACCACATCTTTTTTTGTACCAGAGTAAAATTTTATAAGTATTTTAGTTCAGAATATGACAATGAGTAAAGCTAAAGGTGGAGGCTGCATGTGTGTAGGCACATGTATATGCATGCCTGTTAGCACATCTATTTATTTATTTACTTATTTTCTATATTTTAGGGAAGGGTCTACAAGGTGTTCAGGATCTCACTACTATATAGAACTCTTAGTCATTCTCCTGTTTACAGCCTCCCAAGTGCTGGGATTACAGGCACGTGCCACCATGGACAGTCTCAGCACGCCTTGGGGGTAAAGCTGGCATGGCAGGCCCAGGGATTGAACCCCTGGCCCCAGCTCCTGCTTATAGACACTTTAATTCACTGAGGTGTTTGGCCAGCCCTAAACACACCTGTTTAATGTCATGCAAATTTTAATTTTGTTCAGTAATAGTTTAGTTTTCTGTAAAATTTTTTTTCTTGGTTCTGTTTATTATTTTATTTATTATTAAAGATGTTTTCTATTCTGTTTAGTGCTTATATATACTATTGCATTTCAATTTCTGGTCAATTTTTGCTTTTTTCTATTTTTTTGGTACAGGGTCTCACTATGCATGCAACCCACATTCATAGTGATCTTCCTGCTTTTTGCCTCCCATGTGCTGGGATTACAGGCGCGCACCACCACGTCCGGATTGCATCGCCGGCGCAGCGCACCTGAAGGCGGGGCCGGCGTGGCTTGGGGAACCAAGGATTGAACACTGGTCCCTGCGCTTACCTAAGCAAGCGCTTAGTCTGCTGAGCTATACTGCCGGCCCTAAAACAGGCAGGACTTTTTTTTTTTTTGGTGGCACTGGGGATTGAACTCAGGCCCTTGTGCTTGTCAGGGAAGCACTTATTCTACTGAGCCATCTTCCTGGCCCCCTCTGGTCAATTTTTGATCAGTTTTCATGATCAGGTCTCATGATCCAACTTTTTTAATATGGCTAATTCCAGAGTATCTACTGTATAATAATAATTTTGTGTGTAAAAAGCATAGTTTGAAATAAATTTGGAAACTATTTTAACAGTTTTCAATTGGGTATCTTTACTCTTGGGCCGCTCAAGACTATTTGGTATGTGTGTATATACATGTATATGCTATTCGTATCCTATATATATATAATCTACCACTGTATTGTAACATACCATTGAATCTATAAAGAGGATGGTGTTAACATATTTAATCTGTATGATTTTTATTAGAATACTGCTCTTATTTTTTTTGTGTGCAACACAACTTGAGAAGAGTTAATTGTCAGAAGCAGGGAGAGAATGTGTAGGAACTTTGTCTTTTAGCATTCTATGTTCTCTGCTTTGGTCATATTAAGTAAGGAAAATATGAAAAATATAGCTATGTTCTCCATAATGACCTGATTATTTTTACTTCATAAGAAATTATCTTTTTTTTTTTCCTGCTTTTTGAAATAACTCTGAATTTATTCATTGTTTTTGGAGGAAGACAACTTTACAACAGATTTCAATACCAATTGCTATTCTTGGGTCAGCGATGTAGGTCAGTTGTAGGATTCTTGTGTCAACTGCTTGACATCTGTAATTCAGAGATCTGCAAGACAAAACAAAAATGTGGGTATTCCTATTAGAACAATCTAATTTAGTCAAAAATACATTTTTTTTTCTGTTTCTGTAGAACTAACTTTGTTTAAAAATAAATTCATTGTTTTGATGTCATTTGATTTTATGATTATTTCCTAGACTGAATAAATCATTTTTCACAATTTATTTTCTGTGTCATGTTTAACTTTCCATGATCCTCCTGCCTCAGCTTCCCCAGTGCTAGAATTATAGGAGTATGCCAACATACCTTGCCTCAAAATGTATCTTTTATTAGTGGGAAACTATAGTATTTAGATCAATAATAGAAGTCACATTGTGCTGTATATTTAGACCTAAGAAATCCAAACATACATTAATCCATTTATTGGTAAATTAATACATTTGTGATCCTGATCTGATCTAATACCTGATGCAATACATTTTCAGCAAATATGTTTTCATAGTAAACTCACTATAATCTCGTATTGTACAGTAGCTGGTACTCTTTATACATTATCTGCTTACCTGTCTAAACAGGCTATAGTTTTAAAATAAGTTTTAAAAATAGTATTATTTATTTGTTTGGTCCAAGGTCTTACCATAGAGCGTGGACTTGTAGCAATCCTCCTGTCTCAGCCTGCCCTGCTCTGGGATAATAGTCATAGATCACCATTCCTGACTTGGTGGCCATCACAGTGTGCCTGAGATTCTGGGGCTGGTGCAGAATGGGATCAAACCCAGGTCCTTGTGTTTGTCACGCAGGCACTTAGGCTGCCAAGCTATCTCCCAGCCCTAAATAGGCCAGGTTTGAATGATTTTCCAATCAAGATGTCGATATGGTAAAATTTTGAAGTCATTATAAAAGATCAAAGAATTAAAAGTTAATATATTAATTTCCATGTCTAGTTGTTTTCCATGAAATTATGGTAGCTTTATGATTAGATAAATAGAAACAGTAAGCAAAGCAATTCTGTCTTGGTGATTCCTAGTGGCAAGTAGAACCTTAGTTATTCACATTGATCCACATATGTTTGTGGCTATCGTTAAGGATTCTTCAGAGGATTTGAATAATTCATTTTTTGATATGTTCAGACTTTTTTTCTATTGGCATCACAACATGTTATCAAAATCTCTTTGAATATAATTATATAAATCAAATATTCATAATTTATGTTTACTTTCATTATAAAGTAGGGTAAAATAACTCCATTCCCCTTGAACTCTTCCTTGTCTTCAGTTGTTAGTATTACTGCGTCTAACATTGGATCCACAGAGATAGGTGCTAAGATGAATTAAATTTGTAACCCAAAGGATTTTTAAGGTTTGACCTACTGAGGCTGCAAACTCCCTGATGGCAGGAAACAATTCCTTCTTGCCCTTTCCCCACTTTTTTTTTTTTTTGAGACAAGGTCTTAGCAATGTAGTTTAGGCTGTCTGTGACTTAGTATGTAGCCTAGGTTGAACCTTTGACTCTGCCAAATGGTGTGTTTACGTAAGTATACAAATACTTTGTTGTTACATCAGGTTTTTTTTTGATGTAGGACAGGCTGTGCAGGATATCATTATGTAGACTGGTCTTGTAATGATCCTCCTGTTTACAGTCTCCCAAGAGCTGGGATTATAGGTGCTCACCAACATCCCCAGTCTCAATTGCCTTCTCAGGGTGCCCTGAGGGTGGGGCCAGAAAAGTATGCCTGGAGATCAGAAATCTAACTCCTGGCCCCTGCTAATACTTAAGCAGGCGCTTTTATCTGCTGAGCTGTTTGGCTGGCCCTACATCAAGATTTTAGAAAAGAAACTCATATTTAACTAGAATGATCTCACCATTTCCTTACAGCAATCTCAAAGCAGCTTGCACAGCAACAAATTTGCAAAATGCACGAAGCAAGAAAACATATACCTTGACATGGTGTAAATAAATTATTGCACTTCCATTGTAACCTGCCAGGTTTTAAATGGCAAATAGGACTTAGGACAGCTTTTTAAAGCTTAATCTATATGTAGTATGGTCCAACTAGGATTAATATAATTTTATATTTCAATATATTTTGTAACGTTACTCTCCTCTTTTTTGATATGTTTGTATCTCTTTCTTAGAATGTATTTATAGAAAAATAATGGGTGGAAATTGATTGTCCCTGAGCTTTTATTATACATACTTATGATCTTAGATTGCCAATGGAATAAGAATCAGCAGGGTGGTGTCTTAACACTGAAATTAAAAAAGAATAGCCTTCCATGAAATAACAGTTTTCTATAACAGCTAATGCGGAAGCTTTTTTTCTAATGAATTAACACTTAGAAAATAGGCATTCCATGTTGACAAATGCTCAGTTAATTTTGTGTGCATAAAAGCAGTTGACCTTAACAGAAAGGACCAAAGATCTGTGTAGCTTGGTAGGAGCCTGTGGGAGTTGGGAAGGGCAATTCAAGGCTCAGCCTTCAGAAATTGGTTGTGAAAAATGGTAGAAATACTATGATGTGAAAGTATTTGAAGTCAGCTTAATGACTATGCTTACTGTGGCAAACATATTTTTAAGTGGTTGAAAACTTTGTAACAGTTCTAAAATAGGGTACATTTTTCTTTAAGCAACAAGAAAAATATACTAAAGTCAAAATTAGTGATGTGTGTACTTTTTAAGTAAAATATTTAGGTTGGTAGAGTAGTGATCATTAATTGCTTTTTATTTCTACTTGGCTGTAAATTTTTCTATGATATTAATTTAAAGTTCATATTATAGACAAAAGAAATCACATTTGACTCTAGATGTAGGATTTTTATCTGAAATTTAGGCCTCCTGTTGATTCACCACACACTAGGATTTAGAAAACGCAACCTTTGAAGGTAAATTTTGTGGAACTGGCTTTACACCCTGTGGCTTGGCAGTCTAGTCAGAAGGATGATACCATGCTGACTATAAAACTACATCTTTGAACATTATTCTCAAGGGTGGTAAATGTAAAACAAAGTAATATCAACTGGCACTTAATTCTTCAAGTTCCCTGCTGATTAGGGTATTCAGAGAAATGGAACTCTTCCTGACAGGAAGTTAGCCTACAAGTATGGAGACATCTGAAAATAAAGTATGTTTTAATTTGGCACCCTCCTGTTTTACAGCTAGTTTTTTAAATTTGGGATTAAGAAGAGAGAAAAGGGAAGGATGAACAAATAGTAATTTCTTGAGCATAACACTTTTCTTTGGCTTTAGTACAATTAAGAAGATATGTTAATGTCTCTTTTTTAATGACCAGTGTTTGTCTTTAGTCTTTATTACTTCATATAAATCTATTGAAGTTAAAGTGTTTCAGAGAGGTATGTTAAAAGTTTAAAGTGTGAGAATGCCTTTGTTTTAATGCCAAACTCTGATAACTTTGAAGGTTCAGCTACATACTGATATTACATATTTCTCTTAAATAGAAGATAATATAATGGATCTAGGTTTAAAACTTTCTCTTTAGAGTATTTGTACTCTTTGATAGGAGAGTTGGCTTCTTGACATATACAAATGTGGAAAGAACCATTTTATTACTAATTATATGTATTCCATTTAATGTACCTTTAAAATTTGGTCCAGTTTTAGTCAAACCACCGTTTTATAATATGAAAGTTCAGAAGTATGTATATACTTTTTCACAATTTGATTTAAGCCTGATGAAGTGGTAATCAGGAACCTATACTGATTATTTGCTTTACATGTAGTAAATTCCCTAGCTCTTTGAAGGAAGCTGTGGAGGTAACTGTTGTCTCCTTCATGGTAACAAAAGAAGGAAGAAAACTGACTGGAGAATATTTTTTTTTAAAAGCTGAGGTAGAAGAGTGAGGAAGGTGCTATGTTTTTCCTGATACTACTTATTGTGTGAGTAGCACACTCTTCCTTCCACATTGGGTATCAAACCTAGTAATGTTCTACCACTGAGCTATATCTTCAAGCTGTTTTAAAGTTTTTTTTTGAAATGGAGTCTTACTAAGTTACCCAAACTGGCCTCAAACTTTTGATCCTCCTGTCTCAGCCTTCTGAGTATCTGGGATTACAAAACTTTTCTTTATTTAACAACATCAATGTCTTTTTCTCCCCATAAAATTAGATTTTTCAAATTTTTATCAGAAATTTCTTCTACCACTATATTCTTAGTCTCTTTAATATTTTTTCATTTTTGTATACTGACATATCCTAATCCATTTTTGTTTTTAACCCTAAAATATTAGAACTGGAAGAGATCCCATTGTAGAGATTTTTTGTTCAGTGGCAATTTTGTTAAATTAAATTTTGTTAATTTGCCCAGGCTGAACTTAAATTTACAATCCTCCTGTCTCACTCTCCTACAGTGCAGGAATTACAGGTGTGTGCCAACACACTAGGATAGATTAGGAGTTGTAATCTTCCTTTACCATGTTGATAAGTTTGGTGGATAATTTTCATATTTTCCACTAGGCTTCCATAGTTTTCGATTGTAGCTGTTAAGGACAGTTCTTTCTAGGAAACTCAGCCAAGTGTACCTGCGTGCAAGAAACATTGATGTTATCATAAGAATTATGATTACCTGAGTGATTTCCAGAGGTCTTTTTGAAAAACTTAGTGCTTTTCATTTATATTATATGTATTTTGTAGCTCACATCCTATTTTTTAATAATTAATTTATCCATAGTTGAAGAGTATTTTTGTAACAGTTAACCTCAGTCACTGATTGTCTACTTTTTTCTGGCTAACATTGTTATTTAAAAGTTGCTCAACCTAATGATACTCAGCCTGATTCCTATCAGAATGGCGGAGGGACAGAAGGAAGTATCATTCAACGTATTTCCACCACAAGAGTATAAGTACATGGGTTGATGAGTATATTAGTTATTTGATGTCACCATTTAAATTGTACACATACATGCACATGAAAGTATATAAGTTATATCTTTGAGTATTTTGTTGGCACTGAAAAAAATTTGAGGAGTTGGGATGATAGCTCAGCAGCAAAAGCTCCTGCCTGGTAAGTGCAAGGTCCCAAGTTCGTTTCTCAGTACAGAAAAAAAAGAAAAAAAAAGAAGCATTTCAGATGATAAATTTTTAGATTTAGTAATATTCATTTTGTATCATTTTTTTCACTTATGCTGTAGATCCAGGAGTAGCTTACAGAATTACATTTATCCACAGCATATCCTAGGACTTTTGTAAAATAGTTTCTATCAGCTAGTATCTCCCTAAGCATTTATAAATATTTTAAACATTTATAGAATTACTGTGGATTGACTGGTCCTATTTCTTTTCACCAGTAAAGTCAATAAGCAATTGATTAGCTATAGGTTATGGTGGCTGGTAACTAAAATAAATTCCTGTAATGTATATGTGTTTTAGATAGTGTGTGATTTAAAATTTCAAACCAAAGTTTGATAGGTAGATGTAGTATGAAGTTATGAAAATTTTAATTTCTAAAGATAGATCTTTATTTCATAGCGCAAACCTTGAAAATAACCTGTCTGACCCTAATGAGTATTAACCATGTGATGTTACTTTCTGGTTTGTTGTTTTTGGAAGTTAACTTAGAGCACTAAAATGAAAATCTCATGTTAAGTTTAACACTTTTTAGTGAATACATGGTATCAGATTACAGTGGTTCCTGCTCAGAGAGAAGACTCTAAATGGTTAAACAGCAGGAATTTTTCTGCTTTTAGTTAAAAACTGCTGTTTTCTATATGGCTTATTTACCACATGTTTAATTCCTAGTGTTGTGTGCTGTGGGACTGGGTATGCAAAAGTCAGCAGAAAGAGTTCTGGTTTTTACATCTAGAGCTATTACTTGTAGTACAATAATAAAGGTACTATTTTATTGGGTTACTTGTAATTAACTTTATCACTAGGCATTCATATAAATCATTGGTAATCTGTTTTCTTTAGATTTTTATTCTTTTAAACTGGCTTATTGTACTCGTGTTGTGTTGTCTCTATACATACGGATTGAGGAGGTTGTAATTGCTTTTTGGAATTAGTCTGTCAGAAACTAACATATATGTGGATTCAAAAAATGATTGAGGCAAGCCAATGAATGTTATATAAAGATATTTTATAAAGATTTGTCACTTGGAATAAATATTCACTAGTAACATTGTTTCAATATGAAACAATGAATAATGACTTTTTTTCTGTTCAAGTTAGAAAGTATCTAGACATTTAAACAATAAAAAGGTAACAGTTGTTAATTATGAAACATACCTTTTCTTTTGCAAAATCCTGATAAAGCAAATACATGGTTTCTTTGAACTATTTATCAACTTACTCATATAGTCTTTTAAACATTTTACTCTTAATATATTTTTATATTTTTTCTAATCTTATGTGTTGACTGTTTATATCATCCTGTGCCTGTCATTTATGTCTATATGTTTGGTTGAGTTTAACCAAACTAAATATTATAAATTTTGTTTTTACTTTAAGAGCGACTTCATTTAATAAATATAGGTGTGAGATAATTTAATACTCCCCAAGATATGAAAATCTTGACTTGATTATTGTAAAATGAATGTTAAATATATTGACCTAAGAGATGGGAAGCATGAAAATTGCTTGCACATATGTCATGAAACTAGTATTTTACAAAATTATTCAGTTGCTAAGTAAGTTTTATTACAGCTGAGTACATTAGATGCTTGTAAAATCTTTTAAAAATAATTAGCTGTTTTATATAGTTTTAATGGAACTCTTTCATGTTTTCCCTCAAGCAGCCTCTAATGAACACTCCTTGTAATTTCAGTGCAGGCTTTCAGATTCCCTAAAGACTTGACTTTAGGCCTTAAAGGGCAGCAATTGCCATATGTCTGAAGAACTAGAGTTCCCAAATAGACTGACCATGTACTAACAGGACACATTTATATAACTCCTGAGTGTGGAGCCTTGATAGAGTCTTAATGATGAGCATCTGTTGAGAGCTTATAGCTAGAAAAGGGTTAGAGCAAGTTTTGTCACCTTCATGAAAATCAGAATTTTTGTGTGTGTGTTGAGTAGTGAAAGATACTGATTAAATTGATGCAAGCTTGGAAGTTAATAAAAGATATAGTATTTGTTGAAAATTGTATTTTACTAAGGAAGTTTAAAAGCAGATTTTTTGGAGGCCTTGCATATGTATTACTATTTCATAAGGCCAAACACACAGCAAGAAGGTTGGATTTTTAAAGCTTATTTCAAATAATTAAAAACACGTGATTGGAATTGTGTTACTGATTGCTTGTTATGTTAATCTTTGCAATTTAAAAATCTATGTACAGATACATACGGTATAATAATGTCTGTAAGTATAATATCATGTATGCACCTTCTATGATACCAAAACATTATGAAAACAGTTTGCAGTGTATTAATTTATCAAATCCATCTTGTCAAGGTATCTTAAAACTGTCTCATTGATATTTGTCCTTCAATAAAACAAAAATTAAAAAAAGTCTTTGTATACTAGAGTGTAGTGGTGCATACCTATAATTCTAGCTATTTAGGAAGCTGAGGAGGAAGATGTCAGGTTTGAGACTGGCCTAGGCAATTTACTGAAATCTCATCTCAAAATAAAATAGAAAAAAGAAATGGGATATAGCTAGCCCAGTGGTAGAATGCCCTTGGGTTCAATCACTGTACTGCAAAACCACATCTATGTATCCTATGTGTACTGCTCATGAATATATTTTTAATATTCAATTCCCTACAAATAGTGCTCATTGAAAAATACTTGTTAAATAGCAAGTATTTATAGGGATGGTGGGATAGCTCAGCAGTCTGAAGTGCCTCCTTAGGCAAGCTCAGGGATTATGGTTCCATCCCTGGTACCACATACTCTGTCAGCCACCCCCAGGGTGAGATGAGCTGGCCACAAAACCAAACCAACAAAAAAAGAAGTAGCAACTATGAAATTGAGCCATTTGCAATCAGATTCTAATGGAAATTTTTTTTATTTCCATCTCATTTTATAGTTATTGCACCTATATTTCATTGAGCCATATTTGTAAAAACTAGTTATACATTTTAGATGTATATAATTGAAGCTGGAACTTTCTGAGGTTGAGTATGTTTTATTGTTTCATTGGATGATTTATCATCTAAAGAAATAATACCATAAACCTTTCCTTTCCATTAGTTATATTTCTGGTATATGGTTACTCAAGTTGTGTTAGATAGGATTTTAAAAGAGTACTGATGCCAGATGTGAGGTTCAAATACAGTTAAAAAGTTATTAATGCCTATCTTTGAGCACTTATGAGGGCTGTATCTTGACTGTGAACAAGTTTTGGCTAGTGTTGACCTTTAGTACTGTATGTAATGTTGTACTCAGTTTTGTGTTGCTACATTCCTTTCCTCATTTGATTTTTTCTGTGTGGCATTCTCCTTTGACTCCTAGTGGTGTTTCTTTCATCTCTATATGTAACTGGAGTTATATTGATCGAGTTTGATTTATTTTAAAAGCTTATAGTACCTAAACTATCTTAAAAATTCATATAGATATTTAATTAAAGAACCCAAGCCCTCATCTGCACATTGATAGGTACTTGTAGTCCCATTAGTGGGTAGCCCTTCTAAAAGTTGCTTGCTAAATAAACATTACTGGATTCTGCATTGTCTGTCCTCTAGAGTTACATTCCAAATTTTCTTTTCAAACATAGAATTGAACAAAATGAGCAAAAACAGTGTCCATTTTATTTGAGAAAGTAAGAGTGAAGAATGGGCTGAAAACTGGCTTTGCAGAGTGAACTTAGGCCGAGTAAGAGGAGAAAAAGCAATAAAAGAATGCCCTGGAGAAAGCAGGGCAGGCTACTGTGAAGAAAGTTAAGACAGCAAGTTACTCATGGTCCCTGAATTCTTATCTTCTCCAAATCTGGAGGAAACCCATGTAAACCTCTATATATGGGTACTGAGAGGCAGTGCTGGGGTTCCTGGCCTCAGGCTGAAGTCATATCTCAGCCATCATGTTGCAAATCTCATGGGAAGTCCACCCATATGCAGGGGTTTAGGAACTGTTCTGCACATTTGTTTCAGGATCTTGTAATTAGCAGTTCACATCTACTTCTTCACCTAGCCTTGCCACTTCCTAATCCTCTCTCTGAGTTCCACCTATTTGGGTGGCTGAAGAAGAGGATTTCTTGAGCCTAGGCATTCTAGGCCAGCCAGAATAACATAGCAAAACCTTAACTTTAAGTACAACTCAACCTTACCCCACCTCTCCAAGTCTTATGGACACTGACACAAACAGATAATCATGTTAGAGATATTTCACAAGACATGGAAAGAAACATTAATAGGGTACAGATGTAAAATGTTCTCTAAAGACTCATTATTAAGGGCTTGATTCTCAGAGCAGCCATGTTCAATGGTGAGGCTTTTGGCAGGTGAGTGGATGTATCATGAAGATCTAATTTTATCAGAATAAATGTATCTCATCCAGAGACAGTCTCCAGAATAGGCCATGTGTTAGACCAAAAAACAGGACCCAACATATTTTAAGTATTTGAAGTTAGATACTTAAAATTTCATATATTCTCTGACCATAATAGAATAGTTAGAAGCCAGTAGTGAGCAGAAGCATAAAAATAGTACAAATATATAGAAATTAAACATGCTATTAAATGACCAATGAAGCAAGCAAGAAATTTAGAGGGATTTGTAAAACTTTCTTAAATGACAATGAAAGATTATACCCAAATCCTTGTGATACAGGAAAATCAATATTTTGAAGGAGATAAAAGAAAAAAAAATTACCAATCTAATTATGCAAGTCAAGAGGAGTAAAGAAATAATAAAAAGCATAGTAGAAATAAAATAAGGATAGGAAAATATATAAAAGATCAACAAAACCAAGAATTGATTTAAAAAAAATATAAAACCGTTAGGCTTTTTAGCTACCCTAACCTAGAATAAATGAGAGAAGACCTGAATAAGTAAAATCAGTGACAAAACAGGAAACATTGCTACTGATGCCACAAAAGGGGAAGGATCATTAGGAATTGTAATCACCAGCTGCTAGCGATAGCTATTAGCCAATAAATTAGAAAACCTAGAAGAAATGGGTGCATTTCATTATGTATAAAACCTATGAAAAGGTGGACCATGATGACATAGAAACTCCAAATAGACTACTAACAAGTAATGAAATTTATTTTTTAAAAATTTATTTATTTGTATTTTAACTTGAGTTGAAAATAGAAGCTAAGACAAAGACCAGTTATCCAGAGAAGTTGTTGACTTGAGCCATTCACAGCTCATTATATTAACATGACTTTATATATCTCCATTTTTATACTTTTCTGCTGGATGGTTAAGACCGAGTTAAAGCAAGACCTATATAACAAAAAGTGTAACTTTTGTATCAGATAAGGTCAGTCAGGTACCCTCAGGGTTTATCCTGTAACCCTGTACCGCACTTTGTAGATCCCTTGTCAGTGTCAGCCTTGTGGATGAGTCACGGCCATTGCTTGACCAGTTTGCTCTCTGTGGAAGCCTGAGGGAAAGTTTTCTCTCCATGTGACTCTCCTTAGGCACACTATACA
>PVKA01027536.1:0-30420 GCA_004027165.1 Ctenomys sociabilis
ATGACCCTCATCTCACATGAAAATAGTTGCCACGGGGAAGCCAAAAATCTAGCTTTGTGGCCACAAGGAAAAACAGCAATCCATTGGTTAACTGGTAAAAGCAGAGAATTCAGAGCCCTTCACTGTGGTGTTTTGGCCTTCTTACTCTTGTTCTTCTTGTCTCTCTTCTTCAGCCCATCCATGTTAGCCCTGAGCAGGTTTGAATAGGCCTGAAAGACACAGACATAACCTTAGCAGGGAGAGACACAGGATGGCGGGTGAATGCCATTTCCACAATGGACTCAATGGAACATCTAGCCAATAAAGAGCTTACCATCACGGATGGGACACTAATATTAGAAATCATTTAAGCATAAAACTCTCACATGACAGCTTTATAATACTTGCCCACCTTTTTCTTTCCCTATGCAAAAAGGGAAAAGTACAGGCAACTTGTTTGACTAAATGTGAAGCATCCCTTAAGTCTGAAACAAGAAAATGTAGCTAAAAACTAAAAAATAGTGTATTATTGTTGAAATTCATAGGCTGGCAGCTCTTGAAAAATTGGTTAAACTTATCATAGAAGACTGAGGACCCTGTTTTATCACATTTCATTGCTGTGCTTATGTTTTCCCTAAGGAGGTACTCACCATCTGAAACTTATTCACTTCTTTAGAGCTCACCTGGAAAAGGGAAAAAGATATGCCTATTTATTCATATAATTTTGACATGTCTTTGCTCCACCCCAAATAGTATCTCAAAGCCCTGTGAAGACAATATCCTAGAGGACTAGATTATTCTTGTTTGTTTTTGTGATGCTAGAGATTAAACCCAGGCCCTTATGCCTGTCAGCAAGCATCCTACTGGTGAGCTACACCCCATTTTAATCTTTGAAATACTTCTCAACTTTTTGTTGTTGTTAGTATATTTAGTACAGGGTCTACAAGGTCCCACTCCACAGTTTGGAACTGTAGTGATCCTCCCGTTTTCAGCCTCCCAAGTGCTGGGATTACAGGCATGCACCACATGCCCAGTCTCTGTCTTATCTCAGCACACCTCAGGGAGCTGGGCCGGCACAGCATGCTGGGATCGATCCGAGGCGCTTTAGTCGCTGAGCTATCTGGCCGGCCCTACTTTCCAACTTTAGAAGCTGCACTAAATGCTACTGTTTTGTACCATTTCCCTCTGCCTGAGGAACAAGCAAAGTAGCTCTGTGCCTTGTTCCATATAACGAGTGCACTACCATGTGCAGGCAGGAGTGGACTCCTGCAGAAGCTGGCTTTCTCCTTTTTACTAAAATGCCTTATACAGGTAGCCCTGACTTTTCTCTTGGCTCTGAAAGATATCAAAGGACTTCTCAGTATTTTTTGTGCAAAATTCACTATAACTACTCCCTGTTGGTTACCTTCTATTAATTCAGACTGAGTTAAGCAATACAAAGCTACCTCTGAAGATTCCTACATTTTCTTTATTGCACGCTATCCAACTTTAAATAGACCACATAAGCTTGCTTTATTGTAAAAAGTTTTTCAAGATAACTGAGGCTGCAGCACAAGGCTCACTACATATGTTGGGCCAACCTAGGCCACATAGTAAGTTCAAGGCCAGTCTGAACTACATAGGGAGACTCTTCTCAAGATAAAGGGAAACTTAGCAACTAATTATTATCTATATTCTCATGAGTACTCTGCAGGAATTTATCCACCCTGCCAGAATAAGTATTCATTCAGAAACTAGGGTATCTTCACCTTGGGAGGCTGATGCTGCAAGGGGTCTTTAAGTTCAAGACCAGCAGAAGCACTTTAGCCCAATCCTCTTTCAAAATTGGGTACATAGGTAAGTATGAAGGCCCTGGGTTCGACCATGCATAACACACACAAAGCCCAGTAAGTCTCGTGTTTGCCGTACTGTACTCAAACCATGAAAGGAAACACTGAGACTGATGACTAAATGTATATTCTCTCATGTATCAAGCCCAACATGCTTGCTATGAGAACCATAAAGGGAATAGTCAGCTTAAAAATATCATAAATAAATAAATCGCTTGATGCTAAGAAGACTCGGCACAAAAGGGAGATGAGGAAATATGCCAGCTCCTCCTTACAGCATTTATTCTGAATAAAAACCAATATGCTTCTTATTTGTATAGAAACGCTGGCTAAAAAAAGGAACCCCTTCCTTTATTTTAATTTTACTGTTGATGTTTCCACTACTAAAATAATAATGTCCCAGTCCCAAAATAGCCTGGGAAATACACATCAATTTTTATCTTTACAAAAAAAAAAAAAAAAAAAAAGCCAAACTGTTCAGATGCGCCCTATTCTCTGCAAATATCAACTCCAAAATGTCGCCTCAAGAATCCAGCTCACAAAAACAAACAAACAAAAAAAAGGATCCAGTTCACGCAGGTCTATTACCTCTGGTAGACGCTTGTCAAGCAACCTGTGAAGGCCCTGTGTTCAATTCCCAGGACCGCAAAAGGAAAAAGGAAAGAATTCAGCTCACCACAGTGCTGATCTTCTTCTTCCCATCCGTCGCTCTCAACAGACATTTGTTGTCTGCAGGCTCAAAGCCCTCCACAGAGCCCTTCTTTGGGATGGATCTAGTTCGACCATCATCTGCATGAGAAATGACCCTAGTAAACATACCCACGCAAATGAATGATAGGCAAAAGAAAGCTGAACAGCAAAAGGCACGGCCGCATCTACCGTCACTGCCCTGGTCCAGTTAATCACACCACGCGCGACCACTCAAGGTTAGAGGCACTACTGGTTCCACGACGAAAACATCGTAATACCGAAACGCAGGACTGGGTTTCCTAACAAAACCGCGGTCCGCACGCCGGGCTCTCCGCCAGCGGTCGAACCTGGGTGATTAAGTGCTGGGGCTGCGCCGGCCAGGCGGCTCCGGACCCCGCGGGGCTCTGAACCCGGGCGCCGCGCAAGGGGGCGCAGGGCGGGGAGAGGCCGCGGCGCCCGCGCCCACCAGTGACCGGCTTCCGCGCGCGCCTCGCAGCTCCCTCTGGCCCCGCGGCGGCCGCTTACATTTCTTCAGGGTGATGAACACGCTGCCCGACGTCCGGCACTTCTGGAAGAGCCTGGTCAGCTCAGTCAGGAACTGCAACACAAGAAGCCCGGCCCCGTTAGGAGGCCTCGAGCCCTCGCCCCGCTGCGGCTAGCGCTTCCCGCGAAAGAGGCTCCGAGCTGAAGCCCGAACTGCATCCGTCCCGCGAAAAGCCAGGTCAGGCTGTACCTGCTCGCTCTCCAGCAGCACCATCCTGACGAAGACCCAATTCTTCAGTCGAAACCCAGAGCTGTTAGAGCCGGAAGTTTTGTCTTCGATGGGCGGGACTTCCGCTATTTGCCGCGGAGTCTTCCATCAATTACTGCCGCACCTGCGCCTTGGGTCGCCCCCAGCCCCGCCCGTCTGGGCTGCGGAGGAACCTGGAACCTGGCTCCCGGGATTTTACAAATCTCACCCTGTTAGAGTGCACTCACAGAGTAGCAGGCTTGTAGGAATAGTGTAACAAAAGTTAGAAATCAATTTATAGCTTGTAACTATGCTCAGACTCCCTGTTTAGGCCCAGATGTTCCCCCCTTACCAATATGTGGGTTGAACTGACTGTGTCCGGCTTGTATTTTAAAAACATACAGTGATTCCAACTGCTTCAAGGCCGTTGTTTGGGAGAAGACTGCGCTGACCCTAGAGAGTGAATTTCTTTTCCTACTTTAAAACATTTTCTCCGGTTTGAACCACTAGTTCAAACCAGGGAACGAGTACGACTGGCCCATCAGGTGGATTTTTATTCATTTTATTAGTAAATGGACCAATAAAGAGTAATTAAAACCATTTACACCACCAGTGGTATAAGCTGCCTGATGGGGCAGAGTCATACATGTACCACAGTGGTTCAAGCCAACTGGCAGCAAAACAATTACAGCCCTGTTGTGAATGTATTAATTAGCCACATTCGCTCTGCAGAGCATATTTCTATTCTACCTTTAATATATTTAAAACCTCTTTGTCCTTTGCAAATGTCTTGACCAATTTTTTTGTCCAGGACAAGATACTAGATAGAATCTCTAGAAGGGATTACAGATATACACCACTGTTGCCAGTGAAAAATTAGTGATTTGATCATTTAATACCTGAGATGCCTATTATATATCTAAGTGGAACCATCAAGCGGCTCATTATATAAATTTGGAGTTTAATAAAGTTGTAAAAGCTATAAATAAAAACTGACAACCAGGTATGGTGACACAGGCCTGTAATCCCAGCTATTCAGGAAACTAAAGCAGGAGGATCACAAGTTCAAGCCCAGTCTAGACAATGTAGTGAGACCTTGTCTCAAAATAAAAATAAGGAAATAAAAAAAGCTGGGAATGTAGCTCTGTGTGAATGAACTGAGTTCCAGTCCCAGTACCAAAGGAAAGCAAAAACAGAAACATATCAGTGGTCACGCTGACCACCCTGGGTAAGGTCTTCAGCCATCCCATCACAGAATCAATCACATTAACAATACAAAAGCTCCTGTTTTAGCAGGACCCCTCACCAGCACCATTCAACTGCTGACAGAACGTTCTTTGATTTCTACTTTTCCCTGGAAATGACTAAGAGCACCTGTTCTGAAGTCAGGAGGGTCTGGGTTTAGATCCCAATTCCACTAGCTTTCAGATATGTGTCCCTGGAGACACTTGACAGTAATTGCTTATTCACTGATGTCATGAAGATGTTATGAAATACCATACAAAAGGCTTGCTCCTATACGGTAAATATGGATATGTGAACTGAAATAAATTTAATTAACTTAAAAATGATTTAATTTGTGAGTCCTTTTAGCACCGTTTCAAGCACTCACTAGCCACACATGGCTGGGACAATGCAGACAATGTCCTGGATAATGCTGTCATCAGTAGCAAAGAGCCTAGTATATAATAAATGCTCAATAAACAGTATCAGTGTCACCATTTAAGGGCCACACACTTTCCATCACTTGGACATTGCCATGCTGATTTCTGCCAATATCCTATGCCATCTGGACTGATAGTAATATTTTCTTTAAGTTGAATCATTAAATACTTAAATAAGTATGTCTAAAATTTTCATAACATAAAATCAGTATCATTTGCCATAAACAAAAGACATTAAAAAGAAATCCAGTGTTGCTAATTTAAAATGCTTAGATTTAAACCTTTAAATCTATGAATAAAAATTAATGCTGGAAGAAAGAAAAAAAATTCTATTACATTTTATTTCAATTTGAAAGGTCTTTAGGAGTAATTACCATAACAGCATCCCAGGTGTGGGGGATATGTCTGTAATCCTTGCACATGGGAGGCTGAGGTAGAATTGCCATGAGTTCAGAGCCAGTCTGAGCTACATAGTGAGTTTAAGGCTACCCTGGAATACAAAGTCAGGCTCATCTCAAAAAAATAAAATTTAAAAAGCATAACCGTATTATAGGATACTAGAAATTAGCACTCACAAGGAGTTCAGAATGTCAGTCAATAGTAGCGCACTAGCCTAGCAGGTACAACGCCACAAAAACAAAACAAAACCACTTCCCACATGAAGGGCCAGTGCTGAAAAATGCCAACAGTAAATTATTCTCACCAACCTATTTGTTGTTGTTTGGTTTTGGTACTGAGAATCGAATTCAGGACCTTGCCCTTGCCAGACAAGCACTTCTGCCACTGAGGTATATCCCCAGCTCAACTTCTCTGTTTTTAAAGACCATAAGTATAGACTGTAAAGGGCAAGTGATCAAACCCAAATCTAAGACCCTAAGACTAAAGGATGAGCAAGACTCCACAGCTTGCATGTATAGACAGAAGTAGCTCTTAGAGAAAAATAAAGTGTGAGGACATTAGATCCCAAAGCTCCATTTTATTAGTGAGTATACAAAACCCTTTCCTGATAGGGAAGGTCTTGTGTCCCTTCTCCAGGGAGATAGATGTGTCTCTTCCACAGGTCCTGCATTTTTCTCCCAACAGTACTTCCCATGACAATTGAAGTATTTACAGAGATAGCTGATACGTTTTTTCAGGTTGTACACATCAACGAACATTCTATTTCCAACTGTTCTCTTCTTTTGGATGCATCACTGCAATTCATTTCCCTTCCAGCCTAGAAGCCATATGGGGTCCGTGATCAGGTCTTTGGGGTGCTTTTCAAAGTCTCCCAGAATCCTGATGTTGTCATATACTCCACACATGGCATCTTCTTATTGTAACCATCAGGCACTTTGGGAGGCAGCAGGGTGAGCCTTATTCGGGGAAGTCCTGGAACACCCAGGGAGAAGTTTCTGCAAGCCATGGTCACCGAGCCCCCACAGGCACCTTCCAGCTTCCAAAAGAGGGCCCCTGCCATTGCTCTAGTCTGTTCTCTCAACAGCACATCCAGTGAGCCCCAGAAAGTGGACCGGGCGTGGCCTTCAAGGAGATGACAACACAAACATCCCGGGCCCACCCTTACACTAATTTTAGCATGTGGGCAGCCTTCTTGGACCTTTAAGTGAGGGTTGAGGGGAAGAGGAAAAAAGAATTGAGAGGTGGTATATCCAGTGCTTATAATCATTATGTACTGCAAACATATACTAATAAAAAATTTTAATTAAGGGACTATGACTAAAATAGAGATAGTTGACTTACAAAGTTATATCTGAGAGTAAATTCCTCAGTGAGAAAAATGATATTGTTTATGATCAGTCAGGATAACTGAGGGTACAGTGAAATTGAGAGCTTACATCAAAAGTCATGGTTACGGTCTAACAAAGTCCTAACTCACAATTATGTGTGGTTATGGTGATCTATCATTAACATGTAACTCAGGTGTATAATAGAAGTTAATGGCTTTTGGCCCGTGGAGCAGAGACGAGTGCGTGGGTGCGTGGGTGCGTGCGTGCGTGCGTGCGTGCGTGCGTGCGTTTCCCCACGTCAAGTACTGCCTGACCCTGGCCCAGGCCCTGGAAAACAGTGAAGGGAAATGGCTCCCCTGTCCCTTCTCACACACACCACGGGGCTTGGAGCAGCCTCGCCTCTGTTCTAGGTACAGCGCCACCCCAGGAAGGCTGTGAGCAAAATGTATCCTGTGCTCCTCAGCGGCCAGGGGGACCCTGTGGGCCCGAATGAATTCCCCTGCTTGTCCTTCCAGAGATCCTCCCACCAAAGATGTAGGAGCCTCGTGCGCCTTTTCCTCAGACAGCACCATTTAATTTATTAGGCTTAATTAGCACTAGGTTCAAATTAGGGCCAAGGGTCTTGTTAAAGTTAGGGCTAATAAATTTACAGCTGTGATTACTCGGGTGCAGCTATGCTTTGCAGCCCCTGGAAAGTGTGATAGCGAAAAACATGGTCACTAGTTCCTCCTTCCTGAGTCGCAACCCTAGCTCCACCACTCCTGGTCTGGCTGAAGATAAACTTACAGGCCCCCTGTTAAAAGATAATTTTAAAGGTGAAATCATCCTCTCAATACCCATATTAAAGATCTGATTAGTTGTTAGATGTTACAACTCTTTCAAGGGAGAAGCTGTGAGGACCGGCGAGAGCTCAGTGGACCAAGTGCCCGCTTAGGCAAGCCCAGGATTAAGGATTCCCTTCCTGGTACTGCGTGCTGCACTGGGCCTGTCCTGCCCCCTGGGCTCACTGAGTTGGCCACCAAGTCCTGTACTCCCAGTTTGGGGAAGGCTGAAAACAGGAGGATCGGTGTGAGTCTGAGCTGAGCAGTGAGACCCTGTATAAGATACATAAATTTTTGAAAAACATTAACAAAAAAGATGCCACAAAACAGACACAATTATAGATCAGGAATTCTGAAATTAACGTGTAAATGGAAGCAAAACTGCCACTGCCACTGGAGTAGCCTGGAGTTGTCCCTCCACAGAACAGTCATTGGTTTGTCCAAAGGTGAATAATGGGTGTCACTATCTACTCTACAGTTTAGCGAAGCAGGAAGACTGAAATCGACTAACCCAAAAGGATGTGGGCCAAACAAGATACTGTTTTCCATCAGAAACATCCACTAATCCTTGTTTTCTTTTTACTTTTCTATTTAGGTACTTTTTTAGTCTTTCTTTCCTTTCTACTATTTTTTGCTTATCCCACATTTCCCTAAATCCTTCTGGGCTTCAATTTCTGCATCTTTAAATGGGGACAGCATCAAAGTGCCTACCTTACTGTCACAGGGAGGAATGAAGAACCCACTCAGGAACAGTTACATCCCAGTCACCTGGGTTAGAGTCGGCTGTCCTCTTTCTTCCTGTCAAGATGGATTCCTTCTATAGAAACAGAGCACACAGGAGCGTGGATTAGTGCCAGGCCGGCGAGACACTTAGCGTCCCACTGAGAGCAGCACGCCTTGGGCTGGTTCTGAGCCATCTGGGCATACAGATTCAGCTAGAACGACAGAAGGCGAGGGATGGCACTGACGGCTTTGGAGTCAGCCCGTCAGGAGACTCCTGAGTCAGTGGGAGCGGATTAAGTTTGGTGGAGACCCTCGGGAAGGCCAGAGAAGTGTGTGTCCCAAAAGCCTGGAGGTCTGGAAAGAAGATAACGGTGCTGAAGCCTGTGTACACATCCCTGGGCTGGATCCTGGTACCCTGTTGGTCAGTCAACAAGAGCTGGAGTTCCAGGGACTTCTGTCCCGCCCTCAGGATGAAGTGTGGGGTTTAAATTCTGACAGAGTCCACTAGAGAGACAGCATAGGGGACTCAGAAGCCTTCAGTTTGCCCTGGTGCCTCCCTCTGGGGGACTCACACCTTCTCCACCCAGTACTTACCCTGAAGGCTGTTTGCGGGCTTCAATTTATGTAAAGGGGTTATAGTGAACACTCAACCAGTTAATTGATTTTTTTTTCCACTGCCATGTTGAGGACATTGATTAGATTAAAAAATTATTTCACTTTCTCCCGCCAATATTAGCATAGACTCCAGGGCCTTTGCAGTGAGTTACGTCCCCAGCCCCCTTTTTATTTTTTTAATTTGAGACAGGGTGACCGACCCTAAATTGACAGGGTAATTGCGACCCTCCTGTCTCAGCTTCCCAGAGTTCTAGGAACGCAAGCATGAGCCACCACGCCCAGTTCTGCTTCCAAATTCCTGGAAACTACTCCTTCACTCCCCATGAGCCCCAGAAGGGCCGGTGATTTCCGGCCTGGCCCTTGCGCCTCCGCGCCGGGGCCTGCCTGCGATGCTCCTCGCTGCCGGCAGGGGTCGCCGTGGCCTCGCCGGCTGCCCCTTAGAGCCCGCCGGGTCCTGTAGTTTATAAGAGCCAGAGAGCAGGGGGAACAGCTGCCAGGATTGTGGTCCGATCTTTCACAACTACATCGGACGCAGGCCAGAGCTTTCCACGCCACCAGGGGATTATCCTTCCGTGACCCACCGCACCGGGACTAAACGCACCCCCGCGATCCGGTGCCACGCCCCCCCCGGGGGGCTGCTGTTGCCCAGCTCACGGCTCACTGCAGGTGGCCAAAGGGGTCTGTGCGCCAGGCTTGTTCTAGGGACTTCACCCACATTCTCTCTGGAGTCCTCCTAGCCGTCCTGGAGGACGCGTGTTGCTCCATGTCCCTTACCCATCTGGGACGCTGAGGCGCGGGGAAGCGACAGGACTCGCCTTCCATCACACACGTGCTCAGGGGTAGGACTCTGAGCTTGGGGGAGGAACGACGGGTGGAGAAGGGTGGAGAAACGCGAGTGCTGTGGGGCAGCCCGGGGGGGAGGGGCTGGGTCTTTCAGATGTCCAGCGCGGTGGTGGGCATTGGGCAGGGAGGGCACAGAGGAGGCCAGCTGGGGAGGAGCAGAATCCTGGGTTCAGCCCCCAGCCGTGGCTCCCGGGCCCCACGCAGCACTCTGGAGGAAAGTGGCTTGAGTGTCTGAGCTGCCCTCTTCTCGCAGGTAAAATGGGAACCTGGTCTCACGCTGTTAGGGGCAGTTAAGTAACGTATGTAGTGACACAGCATAAATGAGGTGGACGCAGAAACACCGCCTGGGCACTTTTCCCTTCCGACACACGCAGTATCCAGAGCACAAATCTTCCATCTCATCCCACCATACCCCTGCTGTAACCTCCGCTAGCTGTGTAGGTGTGGTAGCTACCCTGCATCCTCCCTTGTGGAGGACGCTTATACCACACTGGACGAAAGTTCAGTGAGTTCCCAGCTGAGGGTGGGAGGGGGCTGGGTGCAGCACGGGAATTCCCAGTACCTCACAAACTCCCCTTCCACCTGTGATTTCCTTCCTTGCTAAACTGTACTAGTTCCTGGCAGGGCCTGGTAGCGGTGTGTGGGGAGCTGAAGCCGGGCAGGCTGCGAGCCCCTCAAGTGGGCCCGGGCCTGCAGAACAGGAGCGCAAGGGCATCTCCTTCCTGCCCTCTCCTTGCTCCACTTTCATGGGCTTCACTGGACCCTTCAGTGGGTCCCTGGAAGACAAAAGTTTCCACACAAAATGCACAGGTGTCCGGTATTGTGAAATAGAAAGAAAATGTTCAAATGGAGAGAGGAACAAGGCAGAGAGGAAGAAGGAAGGAAGGAAAAGGGTTTGTTTGTTTGCTTGTTAAAAAAAAAAAAAAAAGAGGAAAGAAACAAAATACAGGTGTCCTAACTCCCAAACACACCTCTCTCGGCCTCTGGGCCATTCACCCGTGATTGTCCCAGGAAGCCCACCACACTGTGTCACTGATGCAGATTTGCATGGGGAACCTAGACTTGAGGAACGGACTCTGTCTGCGGAGAGCCAGGCCTGGGAACAATGTCAGTGAGTCATGGACTTGGTGAGTCACAACCTCCAGCCGAAGACACCTGGGAAATCTTTCCAGCACAAATTTTACCTTCTAATTATTCACATGTGAGGAAGCTGTGGGGGGTCCAGCGAGGGGAGGATACTGGACCATGGTCCCAGGACTCAACAGTGACAAAGTAGAGGTTAGAGCCCCAAGCTGCAGAATCCCACACACGCTCAGAATGCCCCACCAAGCCAGGGCACCACCAAGCAGAGAGGGCGGCCCAGGCAGTCTCCCACAGGTGGGCTGGTGGACCAGCCTCCATCCTCCAGGGAAGGGAAGAGCTTGGGGCGCCCTCACACCCCAGGCGCCAGCCCTGGATTAGAGGCGGCTTCCTGCTTGGCCCTCATCCAAGGCCATTTCACAATGGAGGGAAGAGCTGGGCTCGGAGCACAAGCTGCCACACTGCCCCCCCCTCAGTCCCCTGGGGAGGAAGAGCGAGGCCCTGCCTGGGGTTTCGGGTGAAGGGAACTGCAGAGGGGAGATAGAGCCTGGACACTGCTGGGGAGACTCCATGCCAGGCCCTGAGCTGCATGTGGGTGCAGCCTCCCTGAGTCATGGGCAGTCAGCACCACTGCAGCAGGACACTGAGAACAGGAACCAGGTCACCCTTCTGTCTTCATTCTGACCTGCCAGGGTCTGGGTGAACCAACTGAAATGCAGAACCATCAAAGGCTGTGCCCTTATCATGGGTTGATTCCAAGCTCTGCTTTAAGGGATTTATTTTTAAAAGAAGAGGCAGTGGTTATGGAGGTAAAGCCTCCTGTCTGTAAGGGCTGTGGGGGTGGGGGTGGGGGTGTGTACGTGCGCACTTGCACACACACTCAGACATGTGGTACTGGGGATGAACCCAGGGCCCTCACACTTATTTTTAATAAAGAGACAAGATCTGGTTAAATTACTAAATTGTCCAGGCTGGGTTTGAACTTGTAATCTTCCTGCCTCAACCTCCCAGAATGCTGGGATAATAGGCATGTGCCACCATGCCCAGCTCCTATTATAAATCTTGAAGGAGGAGACGAAATAGATGAGGTGAACTGAAGACCACAGGACAAGCAGTGGGAAGCCAGAGCCTTCATTCCCACCAGTGCAAGGGGGAGTCTTCACTTTGGACAGCACCTCAAGGAACACAAGGGACTGAGGGAGTCCAGAGAGGGGGGTAGGGCAGGGAACTAGACTCTGAGAGAGGATGGGAAAGGAAGACGGGACAGGAATGGAGAGGCACACTCGGGACAGGACCCTGTTAGATCAGTAGGTAGGGGTGCAAGGAGCTTTGTGGCTGGCCCCGTGGCAGGCAGACAGTCCTGACCAAGGCGGACACCTGTGGGACGCAGGCAGGGGTGCAGGGGTGCGAGGTGCCCATCCTCTCCACTTGCGAGAGCAGCCGCATCAGGCTCCAAGCTGTGCCTTCTGCTCACCCGTCTGGCTGCAGCCCTGCAGAACAAACTGTTCCTCTAGAAGCCCTGGGAACAGGGGACCCACGCCTGCTCCCAGGGTGGCCTGGAGAGGCCCTGTCAGCTTGGGCCAGGAGCCCAGCAGGACTACAGTGGCCTGGAACTGACATCCTGAAGCCATTTTCTCCATCCCACGCATCTGCTGGTTAGAATGACCGGGACAGCAGACCCAAGAAATAGCAGGTAGTGGGCTACGGCGACAGCTGAGAAGGACAGATCGCAGCCCTCCCACCTCTGTGTCCCCACTACACTGCTCCTTCAGTCTCTTTAATTGGGAACCGAGCCTTCCATTCCAGGGTAGAGGGTGATAAAATCTCCCTCTACCCTTCAAGGGCTTGATCGTGAAATAAGCTAACAGCAGATTAACGGGGAAGAGGCATACAAGATTATTTTCTATTAATGTTTTTAGTACATAAGACTCAGATTGCTTGTATGGAGTAGGTACATGTGCATAGCAATTTCAATTCCATTTTCCCCTTTCTCACCCTTTTCTCCCCCTCCACATCTCTTGATCTCCTTCCCGCTTGAGAAAGAGCTATTTTCCTACTTCCTGTTGTCTTTTATTTTGCTCTTTATTAATGATAGGTTTCTCATACAAAAGAAACCATGTGATATTTAACCTTTGGTGTTTGATTTATTTAATTTAACATTATGGCCTCAAGATGCATCTATTTTCCTACAAGTGACTCAAGGTTATCCCTCTTTATGGCAGGGTAGTACTTTGCTGTATATAAACACCAAATTTTTATTCGTTTATCTGTTGATAGATATATATAGACTGCTTTCAAGATTTAGCTATTTCATTTTATTTACTTAGTTTTGGGAGAACCAGGGATTAAACTCAGGCCCTTGCACTTGACCAGGGAAGCACTTATTCTACTGAGCCATCTCCCCAGCCCCAAGATTTAGCTATTTTAAAGAAAATTTAGCTATTATGAATTTTTTTTGCTATAAACATGGGTATGTATATATATATCACTGCAATGTGATGTCTTTAACTCTTTTGGTTGAGGGTTTGTTTTTTTTTTTTTTTTTTTTTGTATTTTAGGGAAGGGTCTATAGTGTGTTCAGGGTCTTACTACTAGATCAGCCTTGTAGTGATCCACCTGTTTACAGCCTCCCAAGAGCTGGGATTACAGGAGCATACCATCATGCTCAGTCTCAATTGCTGTCCCAGCATACCCTGGGGTGGGACCAGCACAGCAGACCTGAGGATTGAACCCCCGGCCCCTGCGTCTATTGGCAGGCACTTTAATCCACTGAGCTATTTGGTTGACCCTAGTTGAAATCTTTTTAAAAATTATTGATTTATTTATTTGGTACGGGGTCGCACTACACAGCTCAGACTCTTAATGATTCTCCTGTCCCAGCCTCTCCAGCACTGAGATTACAGGCATGAACCACCAGGCCCAGTTTCAGTGGTGGGCAAGGTACGCCCAGGTGTTCTGGGGCTGGCACAGTACTATGTGATTGAACTGAGGTCCTTGTGCTTGCCAGGCAGGCACTTAGACCACTGAACTATCTCTCCAGCCCATCTTTAACTCTTTTAGGAAAACATCTAGAAGGTGACTTGTTTTAGAGGTTTTTGAATTTTTTTAGAATAGTTCTAGATTTTTGAGGAATCTCCACACTAATCCTTAGAGTGAGGCAGGATGTAGTGGCATACACCTATAATCCTAGTGCTTGGAAACTGAGGCAGGAGGATCATAGGGACTTTGAAGTCAGCCTGGCCTACATGTGAGTTCAAAGCCATCCCAGATTACATAGCAAGATTCTGCCTCACACTAATGAACAACAAACAGTATTGATTTCCACAGTGACTGCACTGGTTTACATTCCCACTAGCAAGGCAGAAGGACTCCTTTTTCCCACAGCCTCTCCAGCATTTGTTGTTATTAGATTTCTGGACGATGACCATTTGCCCTTGGGGGCATCGTCAGAAAAAAGTCACCCAGTAAGATCTCGACACTTATACATCCTCCTCATAGGGGTCGGGGCCCTGGCAGTCCAGAGGAGAGTGCGAGGTTTGGAGGAAAGGCAAACTGTCCCAGAAGGCAGTTGACAGCCTGAAACAAAGGCTGTCTGGGTGTGGTGTCTCCTCCAGCCTCAAGAGATGCTGATAATTTTCCCTGGTGATGAGGTTGAGGTGGGATTTATGACAAAGTCCTTTTGGAGGATTTATACTTAGACACATAAGGAAGCTCAGCGAGAGCTTGTGTTTGCTTCCCCCGGGAGCCCTCACTGTGAAACAATCAGGACCCTAACACAGTACACTTGGAACAGCAGCCCTGACTCCCTTCACTAGTAACAGCGAACACCTGGCACAGCTTGGAACACGCTAATAGCCAGTCAACCATCATGGGAACTCCCATGACAGGTCCGTGGGCCCTGCCATATCTACAGGAATTCTCATGACCATACCAAGGGCTAATACCCTATCTATCAGGACCCAAGGTGTGCTGAGAGGCCTTGAGAACAGGTGCAACTTGGAAGGAATGAACGTTCCCAGCCCAGAGGAGCCAGGCTTTCTTCAAGGCCAGATCTACGGTTAGTACTGACAGCAGCATCTAGTAGGCAACGACGTGAGGAGAGGCCCAGGCCTCCTAGCGCCCTGCATCTCCTCTGAAATTCTCCATGTTTTCCCTGCAGGAGCCAGCACCCCCTGGGAAGGAAAGCCCATCTTATCTCCATGTGTGCACTGTCTACCCACTTTCTAAGGCTCACACAGCTCTCTGCCTTCCACCAGACTTCCACAAGGGCAATGGCTCTGAACTCTTTTAAAAGGGACCACAATCTTAGGGTCCTGGATGCAGCTTCAGGCCCAGGTGCAGGGTGCAGCGCAGAAGGGTGGGTGCAAGGGTGTGGTGGAAGGGAACATCTGTTTTCTATCAGCCTTCAATCCACATGACTGCACCCTGCCAAGTCCAATGCTGGCAATAAGCAAAAGGAGAGACAAAGAGCAAGGCCAGACTAGGTCATGTGTGGTGATTCTAACTGCTCCTAAAAGGAGGTAGACCCAGGTTTGCACATGTGTGTGCATATGTACAAATGTACACACAAGAAGAGGGTGAGGCCGGGCGTGGTGGCACAGGCCTGTAATCTCAGCACTCAGGAGGCTGAGACAGGAGGATTGTTGTGAGTTCGAGACCAGCCTGAGCTACAAAGTGAGCTTAAGGCCAGCCTGAACTGCATAGCGAGACCCTGTCTCAAAAAGACAAAAAAAAAAAGAAGAGGGAGAAGTGCCAGTGAGATAGGCAAGTGCAGGGACCAGAATTCAATCCCTGGCACCACATGCGATGCCAACCCTAACCCCCAAGTGCACTGAGTGGGCCACCAAGACCGGGTATGGTGGCACACACCTATGATCCCAGCACTGGGGAAGCTGAAAGAAGGAGGATCACTATGGGTCCAAGCTGCCTAGTGAGACCTTGTACCAAACACATAAAAATAAAACATAGTAATAAAAAAGAAGAGGGTGGGTGTCAGTTGGCCTGGGTGAGTACTGGCAATCAATACAGAAGATGCCAAGTACGGTCTGTTGTCATGGCTAATGGTGCTGGGAGCTGCAGAGCCAGAGTCTAAATCATACCCATCCCAAGAAGCTGCTTCCCATAGCAGACCCGAAGCGGAGAGCATAAGGGGTGAAAGAAGAGAGGTGCATAGGCTGAAAGAGGTGCTTCAGCTTCAAGAAGAGCTCAGCCAGATGCCTTCCTCACCCCCAGTGCAGCCATCCCCCCTCTCTTGCGAGGGGCACTTTATGAGCAACCGCTTCTTCTGGGAGTCCACCGTTTCCCAAGATCCTCTTTTGAAAAGCACATAGTGCCTCACAGGAGGTACAGGCTGAGACTGGCACACCCAAAGAGACAGGCATCGGGACAGCCCTGCTGGAACCATGTTGAAGAAGGGGACTATGTTGGGGAGGAAGACTTGGAAAGGAGAAAGAATTTGGAAAAAATGAGGTGAGCAGGCAGGAGAATATGGGAAGTGAGAGAGACGGGGTAAAGGGGTGAGAGTGCATGTGACTTAGGAAGAGGTTTGCACAGTGGCCTCTTGGGCCGCCCATGCTGGTATCAATTCTCTGCCACCAACCTAAGTCCCCTAAAATACAATCCAGGGCCATTTGTGACACTAACATTGTGGGGAGTGTCAGGTCCCACAAGCTGAAGGTCAAAGTCCCTTAGAAGATTGTCCTTGTTTGGACATCAGATGCAGATAGGGTCCTTAAGCTATTTGTACTTCATTTGACTATGACTTTGGAGGTACTCACTGCTCCCCTTTGCTTGAATGTCTCACCAGAGTCACGATAAGCATTGCACTTACAATTACAGTTTTCTGTTGTAAAATCTGACTCATGAACGCCAAAGGGAATACATGCACAGGGCAGATTGTGGGAGGAGAACGTGTAGAGCTGATGCCTTCTCTCTGTGGAGTGAAGTGCCTTACTGTGTTTACCTACTGGGTAGTTCTTCTCAGTTTCTGGGTCCAGAGCTTCTGTGTGGGGTTTCATCCTATGAGTGTGACTGATAGACCACATGATGAACTCAACTGATAGCCCTTTTCTGTCTAGAGTACGGTAGGGTAAGAACATTACCAGCCCTCTGATCACATGCTTGGTCTCTCAAGTGGCCACAGTCCAAGGGCCACCATGAGTCACCTTGTTAACATAAACACAGGTATGGTGGAAATGGTCTCCCTATAAACAAGACACTCCTACAACTCAAGAAATGCCTAGGGTGTTTGAAGCTCTGTACCAAGCAAAGGTGAACAAAGATTGAGTGCATTTTTTAAAATTATCCTGCAGATTGGAATGAACAGTTCCTGCAGGGAAAAGCAGAGATGGTAACAGAAATGCAGGATAGGGTGGATTTACAAGACAGAAATCGAGTGGAGCTCCAAAAGTATGCCCTGAAGTGTAGGATCTGTTCTCTCAGTGTGGTCTGTTGTACCTGGGGAGAAATGGCAGCAGGAATGAAGAAAAGATTGACAAGAAGACAAGAGCTGGGTTAGGTGGTGAGTCCTCTGCCTGGTTGCTGAAATGACCCCATGAACAACAGTAAGGGCCTTTCTTTATTTATACCTTTACAATTACAAGACACAGGTTGCCTAGCAACTAATAGCCAGCAACATCCAGGAAGGATGTTTTTCTCAGGACTGAGGCAGCTTGGCTCCTTTAGGCAGTGAGGCCCCATCCTGCCCTCCCACATACGACCAGTTTCAGCTTTAGCGGCTCCCACCACCCAAGTATGAGTGTGCCGTGCTGATGACGGAAAGCTGCAGCCCAAAGCCTCTGCCCTCTGTACCCTTGGTCCCCGACTCTTCTCTCCATTCCTTCTCTCCCAAAATTACAGGAAACTTCTCTCCTCTACCTAAAGACCAGATCTGACAAAGAGGAATAAAATTTCTTTCAATCTCTTTATTGAAATTTCATTAACCAGGGAAGAGTGAACTCCTATCATATAGGAAGTGACTGAAAATCAAACACTGCCTGGCAGTCCAGAAGAACTTGGACCCCAGCCATAGTCTGTTCTTCAGTTTATCCATCTGCCTTCAAAATCTTTCACTGCTACAGATAACTCCTCTCCCACCACCACCGCTTCTCTCTCTCCTATGAAAAGAATACTTAAGCCTCAAGCATCTGGCCCTTCTCTGAGTTTCTTATTTTGTGTGCTTCCCGTGTACATATGCACGTTAATCCATATGTATGCTCTTCTCTCCTGTTAATCTGCCTATTGTTGTTTCAGCTGGCTCAATTGTCAAGCTTCCAGAGGAAGAGTTTAGGGGCGGTGCGAGAAGTCACCCTGCTCCTGCGGAAATGGAGGCAGAAGAAGAGGAGAGACATGGACGGGCGTGGTGGCGCAGGCCTGTAATCCCAGCACTCGGGAGGCTGAGGCAGGAGGATTGTTGTGAGTTTGAGACCAGCCTGGGCTACAAAGTGAGCTTAAGGCCAGCCTGAACTGCATAGTGAGACCCTGTCTCAAAAAGACAAAAAAAAAAAGAAGAGGAGAGACAACCCCCCTGATCCTGGTGGAGTCCTGCATTCTTTCATATCTGTACTTCTCCCAGATTTTTCATCCAGAAACAGAAGGCAGCCCCCAGTCTGTGTCGCACCACGGCCTCCAGGACTCAGGGTACCTTGCTCCAACTCAACCTGGCGAGACGTCCTATCTACCCAGTTCAAATGTGCCCCCAATGGGAAATTACCCTGCCCTGAATTCTAAAAGTTCTTTGACCCAGTCTCTACCACCTCCATAAGGACTACGAGACATTCCTATTGCATTCATATTTTCATCTCCTAGCTTAGGAGTGGAGAAGCCTGGCTCTCCAAATCCTAAGCTCCTTGCCTTACTCCTTTGTGTTCCATTCCAAACAACCAGCACTGTGTTTGTGTAGTGTTTCTGAGCTCTGCGCCAACACCCTTTATTGCCGTTCTCTATCTCGGAAGAACTTGGTACTTTTTTTCACAGGGTCTTGATCTCTTTGAACAGGACGTAAATGTCTGTCTTTCTGAATAGCATGTGAACATCTGTCCCACCAGACTGAACTCTTTTTTTTTTTTTTTTTTTTTTTTTGGCAGAACGGGCGATTGAACTCAGGCCCTTATGCTTGCCAGGGGAGCGCTTATTCCACTGAGCCATCTCCCCAGGCCTTGCCCCACCAGACTGTAAGCTCCTCCAGGGCAAGGACATGTGTCGGTTCTAAGCGTACTGCGGCCTGAAAAGTAGCGGACTATATGTGACATGGGTGCAGAGAGGGTGCCACCCTTCTCACACCTAGGAAATTTGTGAGCGTAGAGTCTGAGAAGGGAAAAACAAGAAAGAAGCTGGGGAACCCGAGAGGCCCCAGAGCCTGGGGCACTGGGAGGGGTCTTCACCCTCTTGCCAGCAGCTGGGGTGGCACAGGCAGGTCTTGTAGTCCTCTGCCCGGGAGTACTCTCGTTGAGTGACCAAGCTGGGTTCTAGCTCTGACCTCAAGGATGGAGATCCAGGCCTGGGAGATAGGAAAAGTTGCTGAGAAGGGAACTAGCAGAGCTACTGTCCACCACGAGGCCATGCTGAGAGCTGAAAGAAGCGAACTGGCCCCTGGTGTGTGGGCTTGGCTTCCTCTGAGGTGAACGAGGTACGCATGAGAGCTGTGGGAAGGACAGGAAGGAAAGGAGGAAGTGAGACTTGGCAGGACAGGCTTTTGCTGGGCAAGGCAGCCTTGAACTCATGATGCTAAGACTCTGGCAGGACCCATGCTCCGTCTGTCCTAGGAAAAGTAGGAGGCTTTAGAGGCCTGGTAAAGTGGCCAGCTGCCCTCTGGGCCCAACACACATGATCAGTGAAATCTCTGAGGCCAAGTGATAGAGGGGAAATAAATATAACTCCCAGCCTGCTAGATGTCAGCTGTGCCAAGTCTGTGCTCCCCAAAATTAAAGAATGAATTCTAAGGAACAACCACAGTAAGAATAGGAAACATTTATTGAAGGAGTAGCTCCCACAAGACAGGAGAGGACCTGAAAGTGGGTTGACAATCAGCCCACTTCTCAAAGTTTTATGGAACAAAATCAGGAGATAGGTACAACATGGGTCAGAACTGCAATCAGAGCTGAGCCTGGTGGTGCATGCCTATAATCCCAGCACTTGGGGGGCCAAGACTGGAGGATCACTACTAGTTTGAGGCCAGCCTGAGGTACATCGTAAACTCAAGGCCAGCCTGAACTACACAGCAAAACCCTGTCTAAAAAAGAAGGAGAGAAGGAGGAGAAAAAGGAGGAAGAGGAGACAGGGAAGGAGAAGGAAGAGAATCAGGAGGAGAATGAGGAGAAAAAAAAAAAAAAAACTATGATCAACTGATAAGATTACAAGTTAGAGCCGCTTAGGTAACATTGGTCCAATGGGGAAGCAGGTCACATAGCAAGTGTATGTGGAAATAACAAAGACATTTTAGGAAGGATTAGATCAGGAGGTCCTGGTCACACATGTGGGTGACAGATGTGTGTCTAGACTTTTTTGGACCAGGTGATAACAATTATAGCATAATCTTCAATTTATTGCCATCCCTTGGGGAGGTATGCAGGCCTGGTCATTCACCTATATCTTGAGGCCTGGCCTTCAAAAGATGCACCTCCAGCCACAGATGTGATGTCTTCTCAGCCTCTGCACTGACTCCCTTGAGGGCTCAGCCTGTGCTGTTTCCCCCTAACTTAGCTGTTCACAATAAAGAGGCAACAAGAGCTAGAGCTGCCCTGCCCGGTGCCTACCTGGACAGTAGTAGCTGGGTCCAGAATCTCAGTCCTCCCTAATGCTCTGCCCGTGTCCCCACCCCTGGACCACTGGGTATATACTCAGGTTGAAGGGAAATATCCATCTACTGGTTCTGTCCAGGCTACAGTCCTGGAAGGGGTGCTCGCTTGGGTCCAGAGCCAAGGCCTAGGAACATGGAGGGATGGAAGGGCAGGAATCTGACAGGCATAGGCTGTGGTAGGACCAGGGCTCTAGTTTATCTCACCTCCGCTCCAGGCAAACTGACTCCATTCAGTATCTTCGTGGCCAGACCCCTGTGACCAGGCTCCTGTGACCTAGGCTCATGGCTTAGGGGCCTCCAGTCTTCAGAAATCTCCTGCTGCCCCCTCAGAGTCATTTCCGAGTGGCCACTAGCAAACACAGAGCTGGCTACCCATAGGAGCCCCTGGGTTGGATGTGGGGAGGATAGGAAGGGATGGTTTGGTCCCATTTTGTGGCTGTGGGACAGACTGATAGTGAGGCGGCAGCCAGGGCAGGAGGAGGCAGAGAGCACGCGGGGCGGGCACTGGCAAGCATCCTTCTTGGCTCCCACAGAACCTGACACTCCTACAACCAAAGCCAAGCACCTGGCCGGCGCCAGGAGTCCTTTGTGTGCTCCAGACCATGCCTGGCTCTTCACAACAGTGCCGCAAGCCTAGTCCAGCACGGCCCTCAGGTGTTGGAGTCCAAAGTTCTGTAAGGAAGAGCTCCACACTCTGAGGCATCAGGCTGTGTGAGGAGGAGGTTCTGCCTGTGCTGGCTATTCGTGGCTCCCTGGTTGTCATTATGCTATCTTTGCATTCACTCATTGGGGTCCAACCCCTCGCTTGTGTCAAGCACATCACTGAATTTTCTATCATGAGAGAATGACAGGGCTGGGGAGATGGCTCAGTGGAATAAGCATTTCCCTGGCAAGGGCAAGGGTGTGAGTTCAATCCCCAGTTCCACCACAAAAAAGAGAGAGAGAGAATGACAGTCCACATACACAGACACAATCTAACTTTCTCCTCCTGGCTCTCAGAGTTGCTCATTTTGACAATTTTATGTCACGACGAACCCTTCAACAAGCTGACTTTCTCCATTTTGGGGTCAGTAATCTTCCTGCTCACACCCTTCGCTCCCACTCTATGCAGCTAACACTGAGCGAGTACCTACTCTGAGTGATCGTGAAGGGGTTAGGAACTCACTGGTGAGTGAAACTAGGCCCCTGCCCCTGGTGAGCTGCCAGGCCACGCCCCACATCACTGCCCACGGCCAAGATGGGTCACTCTCCGCACCCAGCCCTGATGACCAACACTTTCAGTTTCTGTTTGGTCTCGTTGTAAAGTCCAGCCCAGACTTGAACCCCTGATCGGCCTACCTCAGCCTCCCAAATGCTGGAACTACAAGCGTGCACACCACACCCAGCTCACTTTGCAGGTTTTAAAGTTTTCACAGGATGAGAACTCCCCAAAGAAGACGGTGGCTTTTTACATAGATACCTATTTTTAAAATATGTATTTGGTTCAAATATAACATAGAATTAAAAACTCAGTGAAAGGTTTTTTCCTCATTTTTTCCCCTTGACATTCCAAATTTCTCAGTTTTGTTGTTGTTGTTTATATGTTTTTGTGGTTCTAGGGGTGGATTCTAGGGCCTCTTATATGCTAAGTGAGTGCTCTATCACTGAGCCATATCTCCAGCCCTATTTTCAACATCTAACATAAAAAATGTTTCTATCCTTCATGTAAATATGTTGTCTTAGTTTCCTTCTTTGTTGTTAAGGAAAAGTAGCTAGTTTTGCTACAACCATGTATTTTCTTGCCAAAAATATATTTTTTGCCAGGGATTATTCCATATCGACACAAAAAGCTTCTCCCTTGCCCCTCTTATTTTTTGTTTACAGGTGTGTCCTACTACGCCAGCTGGGTGCCCCTTGTTTACAGTACAAAGTGTTCCTTGTTCTAAACCAGTTCTCTGTTCCTGGTTCTACACCAGTTCCTCGGCAGTTGAGCTCTGGCACTGTGGCCTCAGACTCCCTTCAGATGTGTGCATGCAGCTCTGCGGGCCGGGTTCGGGGTCCACGTGTTTGTACTTTAGATGGACACTGCCAATCCGAATGCTACTTGTTTCCACCAGGGTGCATGAAAAGGCCTGCGTTCCCATTAGGCTATTTTTCTTGTTTATTTGTTGACATAAGGTCTCTGAGTGTTTTCTAGACTTTTTCAAGCTCCTGAGCGCAAATGTTCTTCCCTCCTCAGCCTCCTAAGTAGCTAGCACTTCCCAGGCTGGCTGATCTTTCTCAGATAGGGTCTAAGCTGCTCAGGCTGGCCTCAAACTCCCCAACCTCCTGCTTTAGACTCCCTACTAGTTAGAACAGGTGGGGCCCACAGGTCCTGGCTTGAGCTGATATTTTTAAAGAGAGAGGAAAATGGTAATGTCAAGGCCCTAAAGAAGAAGGGAAGGAAGAAAGCAAGTGAAGCACAGAAGCCCAGGGCACACAGGGCGCCAACGGGCTGCCGACAACCTCGCCTGTGATGTTGCAGAGTGGAGGACTGTGCCCCTTTCAGCCAGGGTGTCTTGTTGGTGCTCAGAGCAGCAATGGAGTATCTTCCTTGTGGAAGCAAGAGGCTCCAGGAGGAGAATCTGTGAGGGAAGCCTGAGGGAGAGAGCTTAGCTGTATGAGGAGGGTGGGTGAGGCTGGTCTCAGACCGCTGCGCTGCTCTGCCAGACTAGCCAAGGTGGGTGACTTTCTTCACAGTTCTAGAGGCTGGAAAGCCCAGGATCAAGGCACTGGCAGATTGGTGTGTGTCTGGTAAGGGGTTCTTTCCTGGGTCTTGCTGTATCCCCAGATGGTGGAAGTGCCCTTTGGTTAGTGCTCTTTTATCAGTGCCTCTTTTACAGGGGCACCAACACCACTTATGAGGGTTCTGCCTTCGTGACCTGTCACCTGCTAAGAGGCCCAGTTCCAAATACAGTTACCTTGGGAAAGGCTTTCAGCATACAAATTTGCAGGACAGTACGAATGTTCAGAATACAGCAGGATGGCATAAAAAGTGCCAATTCAACCAGGCACAGCTATACAGTCCCAGGATGCAAGAGGCTGAGGCAGGAGAATCACAAGTTGGGGGTGAGCTTGAAACATGGGTGTTTCAAAAAAGAAAAAAAAAAAATTATAGATCACAATACCCAACAAAAAAAAAAAGAAAGTAAATGTAAACTACACAACATGGTAGGTTTCCCTCAGACCCAGAGAAGAAAACTGACAGTGTCTCCTGCTATTTTAGGGCTGGAAGGAATGGTGAAAACTCTCCCCCTCATTCCTGCAGCAGGTGCTGAGCTCCAGCTGTGTGCCCAAAGTGGGAGAGACAAAAAATGAGGTCTTTAAATAAGGAGAAAGATAGTGAAAAAGGAAGTGTCCCAACTGATAAGGATTTCCAGTGGTAAAGAGAAGGGTAGAATTTGGGGGAGAAGAGGAAGCCCTGTCTGAGCACTGACACGCCAGCGCGAGAAGCACTGAGCCTTCCACAGATCTGGGAGAGAGAGGCCTTGGGAGGAGTCTGCCAAGCTGGGGTGGGCCCTGGATTAGGGAGCAAGGAACTTGGATTGTATTTAGGGATAATGGGGGGGAGGCCACAAAGACCACACATTACAGGGTCCCAGGCCACGGAACACCCAATACGGGCAAATCCAAGGGCAGAAAGCAGTAACAGCTCCCTAGGGTGTGGGGGGGGTGAGGGTGGGGAGAGACTTACAGATGGGTTAGAGAATAGGAATGCTGGACCCTGGGCTTCTTTGTTGGGGGAGGGGGATGAGGAAAATGTCCTGAAGTTGACTGTGGTGACGTTTGCACAATCCTTTAAATATATTCCCCCAAAATCATTGAACTGTACACTATAGATGGGTGAATTATACGCTGTGAAAATCATGTTATTTTAAGAAAGACTAATGGGAAGATATTGAGGTTGAGTTAATCACTTAGGCCATGGTGGGAGAATAAACTCCAGGGAAGCCGTGACTGAGGTCAGACACAGATTAGGAAGGGGGGAGTCAGAGCAGATGGCTTCATGATAGAAGTTGCTGAAGTCCTTTTGAAGTGCATCTTGAAGCCAGAGCTTGGTAAGGACCTGGATACACCAGGTGGCAGAGGAGGGTGCATCCGGGCCTCTGGACTGCAATGGCCAAGCCTGCAGGAAGAGCTGGGCGTGGGGCAGGGCAGGGCTCAGAGCTCTGCCCTGCACACAGCGAGCCTCTGAGATGTCCGTGAAGCTGGGGAGAGGCATACTGCGGGCATGTAGAGGGACGTGCGTCCTCCAACCATCCTGTGAGGCAGGTGCTGGAGGTATCCCGGGTGTACCGGGCACTCCGATGCCCACCACTTCAGCTTTCTGGCTCCAGCTGCAGCTACAGGGACCAGTGCTGCCCGTGGCTTTGCAGCTGTTGTGTTGGGGCCCCTGGTGCTCTGCTGGTGTTTCTCACTCCTGGCCCTGCGGTGAGCAGGTTCACACAGCAGCCTTCCACAAGTGCAGGCAAGCTCACATTCACTGGGGGACCTCAACAGGAGTGAGGGCTCTGTGCCCTTCTCTGGGCAGGCTCTGAGCTATAGCCCAGGCAGCTCTCCAGGGGCCACGCAGCACTCACCCAGAGGCAGCTGGCTTCTTACCACACCCATGTATTGGGTGCACTCACACCTCCTCTGCCTGCTCCCAAATATGCTGGTCATGCTCAAGCTTTTCGATCAGACTGTGCTCTGGGGAGACCCTGTGCGTGCTGCCACTTGACTGGACAAGAGGACTATTCAACTACAGTGGGGGGCCAGGGAGGTAACTCAGAGGCATAAGTGCCTGCCTGGCAAGTGCGAGTTTGATCCTCAGTACAAAAAAAAAAAAAGCCACACGTCAGGGGCAGAGCAGGACATCCTCAGGGCAGGGATCGCAGAGGCCGCTGTTCTTTCATTCTCCACTCTCTTCCTATTGCCTGACAAAGATGCCAATCTCCAAATGGCCTTCAAAGCAGAGGCCTATATGAAATCTAACCGGGGAGAGGTTGCTAATATGAGAGAAGTCCAGCTGGGGGCAGCAGGACACACCCGTACTCCCAGTCATTCGAGAGGCTGAGGCAAGAGAATGGCGCGTTCTAGGCCAGCCTGCATACCTTAGCAAGACCCTGCCTCGAAATATAAATAAATAAATAATAAATAAATAAATAAGCAAGGAAGCTGAGGGTGTAACTCAGTGGTAGAACACTTGTCCTTGCCCTGGGTTCAGAAAAAAGGAAAGAAGGAATCCAAACAATGCTCACTCCTGTTTAGAAATTCAGAGGAAGACCAGAGAAGGAGCTGGGGGAGAGCTGCCGGGCAAACAGGAGTAAACTGCCCATGTTGAGCCCTGGACTGCAAGGGAAGACAGAGTCCCGGCAAGTGCTGCCGGGACGCTGGTGAGGCGGGCTCAGGAAGCCGAGGGGCTTTTGGTGGCGCCAGCGCAGAGCTCACTGGGGGATGGGATGGTTGTAGTTGTAATGTGGTAGAAAGGACAGAAGCTCGCTGAGCAGACAGCAGACGTGAAGGATCCCGGTGAGAGCGCGAAGGGGTACCCAGCAGGGACCAGCGATTGAGGTGTGCAGAGAGCAGACAAGGAAGCCAGCAGGAGCTGAGGTGGGGACAGGGTCAGGAAAGTTTGTTTTTAAGATGAAAAAGCGAAACTTGGTGGCACACACCTGCAATGCCCCGCACCCTGGGCAGCTTTAGGTAGAAAGATCACAAGTTCAACCCCAGCCTTGGCTATTTCATAAGACCCTGACTCAAAATTAAAAAAAAAAAAAGAAAAAAAGAAAAAGTAAAAGGACCGGGGCTGGAGCTCAGTGTGAAGGCCCTGGCTTCCATCTCTAGTGCCACAAAATGGACTGGAGTGGGAGAACACAGGAAGGGCTGGCCGGGAGGAGAGGGGAGACCACAGGTGCATTCCACCTTCACGGAGAAGGAGGGCGGCAGCTGGGCACAGATGCAGGCACCGGAGAGTGGAGGCCAAGGAGGCATCTGTTCTTCATCTGCTTCTCAACGAAATAATAGGCAAACTTAGCCTGCAGCAAGGAACAATGGGGAGATGTTCAGGGATGGTGGCTTAGTGGCTTTCTCGTGGCTAGGACAAAATCCCTGACATCCCAGCTTAATGGAGGGGAGGCGGAAATGTGATGGCAGAGAGGCCTGGCAGAGGAAAAGGTGCTCAGCCAGGAAGCAGAGAGAGAAGGGGGCGCCAAGGACAAGAATTCTCGCTTCCGGATCATGTCCCGGGAAGCGCCTCTTCTACCAGCTCCTCCTCCGAGCAGCACAGCTCACTGTGGATTAATCCGCCATGAGCAGCTCTCACCAGAGCAGAGAAGCTGCAAGAGCCTCGTGCGAAAGAAGGACGGCGGACTGAGTAGAGAAACACAGTCAGGTCACGAGACAAGCCGAGAGCCCACTCGGGTCTGTGATCCGAAGTGTAAGGTGCTCCAGGGCCGGGCTGAGCACAGAACAGGCTCTCAGGAGAATCCCACTGAGGGGAAGGGGCAAGGAGGGAGGGCTGACGTACGGGTATGACGGGTCACTGGCCGCAGGATCCGGCTGGAGAAGGGTGAAGGGAGCAAATCCGGCCGAGCGGTAGCTCAGGTAGGTGAGGCTGGAGCACAGGAAGTGCTGGTCGCAGGTGAGAGGTCTGGAGATGCCAGGGGGTCAGGTGTTGGGGGCACAGCCATAGATCATAGATGAGCCCTTCCCGGCCACCTGTCACCCCCACCCCGCCACTGCCCCCTCTTCAGCCTTACTCCTTTGGCAGCACCCCTGCCTCACATTGCCTTACACAGGACTGTGTTCACATCACAGTGTAAGGCCCTGGGCACCAGGTCAGTTTTCTCTCCGTTTTATTCTTTAAAACTTAATTCTAAGCACTGTAAGAATGAAAGAATATTTCCGTCTTGAAAAATAGAGTGGTGGTGGAGGAAGACCCTAGGCCAGACACTAAAATCTTCTGTGAACGAGAAGTTGCTCAGTTTCTAGCTAGCCTTCAGTCTGCAATCCTCCTGCCTCAGCCTCCTGAATAGCTGGGATTACAGGTGTGCACCACCATGTTCAGTTTGTTCCTCTCCTTCCTTCCTTCCTTCTTTTCTTCCTTCCTTGCTTTCTTTTTCTCTCTTTTTTTCTCCTAGTACCAAGCTTGCACCTAGGATGTTTGTCTTGAGCTACATTTCCACCCTTTATGTTGAGACAGGGTCTCTCTAGATTGACCTAGGGTTTCTAAGCAGTCCTCCTGCCTCAGCCTCCGGATTCTCTAGGATTACAGTGGCATAAGCCACCACCCCGCTGTCCTATGTTTTTCTTTAAATACATAATGAAAGATATCATTTATATAGTTGCTCTGGTATTTAGATATTATTGACTATTTAAAAGAAAGTTATCAATTTTTTTAAGATGACAAGTCTTATTTTAAATGTTCCTATTAATTTTTCTTTGAATTCTTATAATGACTACAATTTATCATAACAGCACTATATAAAATACTAATAAAAACGATATCCTCTGGGACTATATATACTTGCACTGAAAACTTTTAAACACCTGTTTAAAATACACAAGAGGACGTGGAACATAAAAACTTCTGTTGGTATTTAAAAGTGACTGGGGAGTCAAGGGTCTCCTGTCTGCAGTGCATGTTAGACTCTTGAGGCACTGATGTGACTCCAGCAAAAAACAAAAAGCCCTCAGCAACATACCCTGCCCTCAGGTTCTGGAAACCTGTGCCGCACCACCTGTGCTCAGCCCCGGCCTCAGCCTCCTTCCCTCCCCACTCCCCACTGCCCCCCTCCCTGCTGGTCTGACCGCCACCTCCCAGCCCCAGCCAGTCCTGCTCTGGAGTAAATAAACCACTGGGCAGGGACCCAGACAACAGGCCTTGGCAAGGAGTTAATGGGCTGGGCCTCTCGAGTTAGCCGAGTTAGCCGAGTGTGACCAGAGCTGCAGGGGTCCTGGCTGGGCGCCAGCATCGATTATGACCAGACGGAGCCAGGGTAGAGTTGGCACAGACAGGCCCCACAGCTGGCAAATCCAGTCACCCTGGCCCAGAGGGCACAAGGCCTGCCCTGGGGACCACAGCCAACCGCTGAGTACATTCCCTCCCGCCATGGTATTGCTGCCGAATGTCAGCCCCCAGCCCCTGGGCCCTGACTTTCGGTCCTTCCCAGTGGCTTGTCCCTCATCAGGCCTCTTCCTGTCTGTGGCTGCCTGGAGCTGTTTGGAGCCTGCAGGGTCTGTTTGCAAGAAGAGCAGGTGGAATAGCTTTCCCCTGTGGCTCTAGACTGAGGGCCAGCATTTTACTGTCCCTCAAAAGTCCTGCTTGGCCACTCCGTTCTGTGTCTCCCCAGCAGCGCACTTGAAGAGGGACTTGGGAGGGGCCGCAGGGAGTTGGTGGAGGGTGGCTCTCTGTGAAGAAGTGGCTCTGGTTCCAGGCAGCAGAGCAGAGCTGCAGTTAAGGCAGACCCAGCCTCTGCTGGGAGGCTCCTCAGCTCTTCCTGTCTGTGTGCATCTCCACAGCACCAGATTCTCAGGAGCCCCTGGTCTCAGTCTTGCAGTGCAGGCCTTGGCATCAGGGAGACAGGTCATCTCACTGCGCAGATCCTATACATGAGGTGAGCGTCAGCATACGTGTCCCCTCAGAGGTCCAGAAGACCGCGTTGAAGAGAGAGAATGTTCACACACAGAGTGACAGCCAGCCTCTGCTTTTTGAGTGAAGACTACAGGTGAAGGGGAGGGAGGGTATTCAGGACAAGTGCTTCAGGCCTGGCTATCCTGCTCTTTGGAACGGTAGGGAGAGGAACATCTGCTCCCATTAGGCAGTTACACCCCATTATCTTGAGAGGGGAGTTGAGGCAGAAAGCAGAAGAGGCTCTGAGACAATCAGAGGAGTTGGCCTGCAGCTCCCCCTCAGATCCCTCAAAGCAGCGATCCGATCTCTTTCCTCTGTTTTCAGAGGAAATTTGACACATATTGACTGACTGCTGAGGGTAGCTGGGTTTGAGGGGTAGGGGAAAGGACTGGCCCCCAAATGACACTGACTCTAACAACCCCAGCGATCATGGTCTCCATACTATCAAAAATCCCTGGCAGATACGTCCAGACATTTTGAACAGGTGTAACAGTGAATTTTCTATCAAACGTTGACAGTTGGTGGAGAAATAGAAACACACTCTGTTCTTTCTTTTCTCATAATACTTACATCTTTAGTGTCCTTGAAGGACCTACAAACGTCACTCAGGTCGTTTAGGAACATAAAATGTACTATGCATAACTTGCCTCATAAAATTGTCACCTTTGTTATATGGTTTCAGAGATGTGAAGGGCTGTCTGAAAAGCTAAAAATGCGTTGTTAATGGGGAGTCTTCACTTTTAACCAATATTTTTAAATTCCAAAAGACTCCTCAGAGAGTCTGATTTTTTTTTTCATTTTTTTTATTTTTAACCTGGCCTTCTCGTTTATAGCCCAACTTCATCCTTCTGCAGCAGTCTTCCCACAGGACAGCCTCGCAGTCTGAGGGCTGGTCCTCAGGGGGCCTGACTTGGCTTAATATTCTGTCATTGCCAGGCTAAAATTCTTCATACTTTTTTTTTTTTTTTTTTTGTCTTTTTGAGACAGGGTCTCACTATGCAGTTCAGGCTGGCCTTAAGCTCACTTTGAGCTCAGGCTGGTCTTGAACTCACAACAATCCTCCTGCCTCAGCCTCCCGAGTGCTGGGATTACAGGCATGCACCACCACGCCCGGCCATACTTTTTTAAAAACATGGTGCCCACATGATCTTTTTAAATAAATTTTCACTTCCATTAGTGCATATCTGCAGTACATAACGACTGCACCCGTTGTAAGGAGTCGGTACATACACAACACATCCTAGTTATTTTTATGTTCCCTAACCCTCCCTTCCCTCCCATGTATTCATTT